>JADGMU010000332.1:0-19966 GCA_016920895.1 Vaccinium myrtillus | reverse complement strand
ACTCGGATAGAATATATGTATAAATGCATTTTATACTTCTCTCTGTCCCTTTTTTAGTGTTGAATATTTTCATTTTATGCTGCCCTTTACTAAATGTATATTTTGAAAAGTTAATGGGTAAAAATTATACAATTATCATTTATACAATTATCATTTTGTCCTTTTGAAAAATTAGTGGGTAAAGAGTTAAATGAGTAAAAGTGGAGGATAATTTTGGAATGTGGAGATAAAAGTTGACGTGAAAAGTTTAAAGTAGAGGTAAAAGTTGATGTGAAAAGTGTAATGGTGATGTTTTAATTAGTGGATTCATGAAGCAATACACTTAAAAAGTGATGGAAGAAGTGCCTTTTTAGTTGCCGACTTATTGATTCCTCTTAATTTTGTCATATATTTTTCCTTGGTGCTTATGGATAGAGGTGCAAGGGGTTGTTAGGAAAAAACCACGCGTACACCACATGTGTGCACACCATTTACACATCACCCCAGTGTTTGGACGGTTTGGATTTGAAATGCATTATGACCGGTCATAAATGCTTTATGATCGGTCATAATGCATTTCAAATCCAGAACGTCGGTCACATTTATGACCGGTCATAATGCATTTCAAATCCAGATTGTCCAAAAAGTGTTTGGACGGTCCTAATGAGGTGGTGTGCATGTGGTGTGCGCGAATATGGTGTGCACGTAACATTACTAGGGTTGTTAACCTTTGCAAACGAAATCAGAACGCTGGTTCGATAGTCGACACATTTTCTTGACAGTAATTATTCTAGTCCTAGGGAACCGTTACGTGGTGTACCACAACTCTTATTCACCACACATCGTATGGATTATTCTTATCCACCACACATCATATTAGGCCCAATATAATATTTTGGGACCTGTACGATAAGTGGTGGATAAGGGCATTGAGACACCACATGGCAATGCCCAAGACAACGGAATAATTTTTCATGAATAGTTTCTCCTTGAGAGGAGCAAAAGAAAAGAAAAGAAAAGGAATAATTGCACTTAATTCCATTTGTCGTAATATGATATTCCCTCCATTCTATTTTATTTGTCAATTTTTGAAGATTGTGTCATCGGTCAATCGCTTGTATCTTTCAATATGAATTTAAAAAAATGCAATATGTATGTTGTTTGATAGTTCTCGATTAGTTCTAAAATACAAAGTTTTTAAAATTATGAAAAATATTATAGATTGAAAGATATAAGTACTTGAAAATTAATACGGTCTTCTAAAATGGATAAACAAAACGAGACATAGGGAGTATTGTATAAGGACGCCAATAATGCCACAAACATTTCTTTTACTGCCATGATTCTTCAATGGAGTTACGGTTAAAGTGACTCTTTTGTCCTCTTTACAAATTTTTAAGCATAATGATAATGTCTGTCTTTGTAAAAAATGGATTTAAAAAATTACACTTAAAAAAAAGAGACAAATGGAGTACTTTTTGAAAAGTATTATTTAAAAGTAGGGAGAATTCCAATGTCAGTGGTATTTAAAAGTATTAATGCCAATGTCATGGGAAAGTTATTAGAAATAATCAGATTGATGACAAGGAGAAAAAGAAATTCCACATAAGTGGTAAGCCTTACTTGAATTGTCCAAAATAGGGCCTTATTTTTACGGCCAATTCCCGGTCGGTCAAGTTTTCTGAGCGTAATTACCAAGAAGTCCAACTCCAGATTCACAATTTCACGAGCGGTTCTGGGATTGGCGGTGGTTTTGCATCAGCCCCCATCCTGTCAGTCCCTGTCCCCATGTGCTGTCCCATCCCGCCAAGACCCCATGTGCCGTCTCTCTCTCTCTCTCTCTACCCACCCCACCTAAACCCCAGGGCACCCTACAAAAGTGCCTAAATCTAAACCCTAGGGTACCTGTTTACATATAAAATTAACAAATCCAATAATTAATTAACACGTAATCAAGAATGCCAAACGTTGGCAGGCGTATGTCAATAAAGATACAGTGGATCAATGGAATGAAGATGGATTAATACGATGTCGTATTAGTTACTAGTTTGAAAAGCAGTTATTGACAGTTACAAGCCAGAACCAATGTAGAAATCGAATTCAAAGTCATACTTTTAAGTGCAAAACGTATGAGTTCCATGTGTAAATATATGAAACGAGGTAGTTTTTTTTGGATAAACCAGCTTGAAATTAAAAAGGGTTAAGCGAATGTACAGCCTACAAGGGGCATACCCCAGGGAGGACAAAACAAAAATAAAGAAAAGAAATGAAAAATTGCGTACTCCCCGACACAACCCGCCGGGGTGGGAAAATATGAGGTCCAGCACAACCCGCCGGGTGGGTATAATAAGCATAAAACAGTAAAATTAGATCTATAATATGCATAATCCGCAAAACAACATACAGTAGCAAAATGTGCAAAACACATTAGTATAACATTGAATATTGCATTAGTTGAGCGTGGATTACGTGGAACCCATGAGTAGACATACCAATGGTCAAGAGAAGGGACCGTGTGATCCCACCTTTCCATCATACTTTTCCCCCATCAGCTTTAGCCTTAAATGTTGCGTGTACTTTTACACAAAGTTTACTTGAGTTGAATACATCATGCAAGGCAATTATTTCCTTGACGATTAATCATTTGAGTGGTTTAAGTAACTGTGCAGATTCAAATTAAAACTTTTCAAGGAAGATTAAGGAAATTCAAGTGCAGGTGTACTGGAGGGAAGAAACTGCTCATTTGAAATAAGAAGATGAAGTTCGAAGCAAGCCAAGTTCAAATATTTTGAGCGGGAAGCTCAAATTGCAAGCAGTGCTTATAAATAGAAGAAATTGAAGAGCAAGAAGCCCCCCAGACAAATCTTCAACAAACAGCTATCAAACAAATGATGCTTGGTTTGTTCATTGGCAAGTAGTTTTAGGATTTTGAACTCAATTCGAAGTAGATTAGGAAGTAGTTAGGATTAATCTCGGTTGTTCTTGTAACAATCAACTGTTCGAAGTTCTTGTTACCTTGTATTTGAAGTTGAAGGCAATTTCGAAGTAAGTTTATATTTGATTCATCAATCGAAGTACCTTGTTTCTTTGTTGTTCTTTCATTTCCTAAGTCTATTGGTTTGCATTTCTTCACTTTGAAAGAAAAATCCTCTTAATTGAGGTAATTGAACCAATAAAACACAATCGCCTGATTAGATTTGGTTTCTCCAAAGTTAATCTGAGGGAGGAGATTGAGACTCTCTATGGCACGCTCGCACACAATCATTTTTCATTACAAAGAAGTAAAAAGAACCAAACACATTTTTTGGCATGCCCGGTGGGACCTCGAAAAGTGTTGAATGGCTCCAAAACTTAGGAAGCAAACAGATGATTCTCAGGTTGGCCAAATGCCAGAAGATGAGAATAATGTTAATCTTAAAGAGAACGAATAGGTTGAAGGCCTTCAAATAGGTCTAGAGACCCGTATTGGTCAAGATCCAAACGTTGGAATTGGCCAGACTTCTCGAATGAACACAAGGAACAACAAAATAGTGCAAGTTGATGACCCAAAGCATCCAGAAGTTAGAGGAAGTATGTCATCTAGTCAGTTTGTTGAGATGATTGCTACATTTAAAGAACTGGCTCAGACCCAGAAACTTATGTTGCAAAAATTAGAAGAGCAATCAGGACTTAGGAATGAACCTTTACCTTCACTTGATAAGGATAAAGGAGAGGCTAGCACAAGCAAATTCAAGTCAAGGCCTGAAAACGAGCCTATAAATGTAGATGATGTACCAGAATCTTGGTATGAACCTGCAAAGACCCATGATTATCAAACACACAAGCCTAAGAAAGTGTTTAAGCAAACCACTAATGTCCCTTTCGAACCAAATTCTGATGGTTTAAATGAGGATAAGGGTTTTAAAAATGATGATTACGGGTTTGATGAGTATATTTTTACCCCTGGAAATCATCTTAATGAGAAGGATAGGTTTAGTTCAAAAAAGCCTAATCCAGAAATTGGGATTCCTAAATACCCAGGAATACCAGAGATGGGAAGGGTGCATTCGAACTACCTTTATGAACCTTTTGCAAGGCAGGAAGGGGGTTTCAAGCAACCTAGGCCTTTTGATGATCCTTTTCATAGGTTTCTAGAAGATCACATGCCTAGAAATGTTAACTAGGAACCACCTGCTAACCCAAGGATTCCTCTAGGGGAAATCCTGTCCTTCGAGATGAAATACTAGGCCTGATGCAAGAAGTTTATGGACCTCTAAACCGGGGGGGTACAAACTCAAATTTATAGAAAACCTTATCCAGAATGGATAGATAGACAGTTCGAAGTCCCTAAGGGGTTTAAGATCCCAGATTTTACTTTATTCCATGGGGATGGAAAACAATCAACAACTGAACATATTGCTAGATTTACTGCTCAATGTAAGGAGTTAGGCAATAATGGGTTCATTAAGTTGAAATTATTTCCCAATTCTTTGACATGAATAGCCTTCGAATGGTATTCTAACTTGACACCAGAGTCAGTTCCAAATTGACAAAGGATGGAAGAAATATTCCATGCTCAGTTTTACCAAACTGAGCCTGAAGATACCGTGGCTGATTTAGCAAGATTGAAACAAAAGCCTAATGAAAAGGCTGCTCAATTTATTGCTAGGTTAAAAAAGGCTAGAAACAAGCGCAAACTTCAACTACCAGATGTTGAATTTGTCAGAATAAGATGGCTTAAGTAGAGAACTTAGGAAGAAGTTCGATTCTACTGAATTTAGGGATTTGGTCGATCTAACTTACAAAGCATCTAGATATGAATCTTTGCTAGAAGAAGAAGTTGATAGGAATAACTCTTCTTATTCAACTTATTATAAGGATCCTACTTATGAAATTGATGCTGTTGAAATTGTTGAACATGACCCTTGTGTGTGTGAATGTCTAGTTCGAAAAGATTGTGTGTGAATGTCTAGTTCGAAAAGATTCTTCTATAGCACCAAGGACTAATAAGAAAGCAACTAGGAAAGTATATTCATTTGATGTCTCTAAAGCAGATGAAATCTTTGATTACCTTTTGAAGAAAAAGTTTATCAAACTTCCTGAAAATGTTATACTTCCAACTTTGGAAGAAACAAAAGGAAAGAATTATTGCAAATGGCATGCTTCTTGGACTCATTCAACTAAAAATTGTAACGTTTTCCGTGACAGGATTCAAGAGCAGATTAAGAAAGGAAGGATCATGTTTCAAGAAAAGACTATGAGAATAGATACAGATCCATTTCCAAAGATTGAAGAAGTAACTGCTAATACCAATGTGCCAACATCTTTGGCCAAAACTGTTCGAGAAGTGTGGCAAAACAAGCAGGTACATGTTGGAATGAACTTTGTGCAATTTGGTAAAGGAAGGCCAAGAGTTGGTCAATTTCGAAACGATTCTAACAGAAACAGCAAACAGAAGTATGCATCAGAAAGTTCATCCCAAAAAGGGTTCAAGCAGTCTCATCTTCCTATGCTTGAAGCATCTTTCCTAGAATGCTTGAAGCATCTTTCCTAGAATGCTTGAAGCATCTTTCCTAGAATGCTTGTGCATGGAATGTAGAGCTAACTACTTGGTTTTCAAAGACTTGGATCGACAGGGGGTTGATTTCTTTCCAAAAAGGATGGAAAGAAAGGATTTGGACCAAAACAATGAAAGAAAGCCTTGGTCAGGCCCAAATCAAGGAAGAAATGAGAAACCTTAGTTGGTTTCTAAAAGGAATGTACCCTCTAGCCCAGTTCCACCAACTTCGAAGAGGGATTATCCTCCTTTAAAGAAGATTAATACTGGTAAGGCACCAATGGAACAAAGAAATGAAGATCAAGAGGAACAATTTACTTTGGTAAAATGGGTTCCTGGTTGGTTTTTGAAGAAAGTAAAACTAGAACTTTTCCTAGGATATAAGGCCTTTTCCAAATTTGGAAGCAAAATGGTCAAGCCTCCAAATGCTCCTACTTGGTCAATGGGTGTTGGTTCGAGATCCAAAGACCAAGACACCCCAAATGGTTCCTATGCTAACAAGGACTCAGAAGAGGAAATTGCAAAAGAGGTATACTAGTTTCTAAATGGAAGAATATGCCTCTAAGGAAAATCCTAATGGGGGTGATAAGTTCAACCCAAGGTTTGATAGACTTCGAAGAGAAGATTCAGAGGAATCTCTTCGAAGGGGGTTTACTCAATCAGAAAGGGAAACACTAGAAAGTTTGGCTGCAAGAATGGACAGTGAGGTACCTCAAAATAGTCCAGCTTCACCAAATTCCTTGGCAAGCTATCAATCTGGCTTATTAGAAGCCATGATAGTGGAACAGGAAGAGGGTGGAGGAATTAATTCATCTCCTGTTGAAACATGTTCCCCTATGGAAACTTCTGCAGTAGAGGTTTCTGAAAAAGTGGACATTGCAGAAGATGGATTAGAGTTACCAGTGCACGAAAAAAGGACCATTCAGTTTGAACTTTTCCTGAAATTCAAATTAACATGGTTTCTCCTTCATTCGTTAACTTTGGACCTTTTGGACCAGATCGCTCACCATTTCAAAGGGCATTACAACCAACAGTTGCTCCTATGGAGATCATTGATGTATCGAGTGATGATGAATATGACCTTACATATGATAATGGTTGGAATGATGGTTGGGGAGCCTTAATTTCTAAGATTCTAAAGGAAGAAGAGGAAGAAGAGCTCATGATCATGGTTAATGCAATGGAGGAACCAGAAGTGACTTCTAAAGAGAAAGCAGTTTTTGTTCTAGAAATAGAAACAGGTTCTGACTATCCTTTGATTGTTGATTTGAATTGTGTTGACATTTCTTATCCTTTCAGGTCACCTTCAAGTGATATGAGGCACCATCTGAAACCGTTATACATATCTGCATCATTTGATGAGATCTCTTTAAATAGAGTTTTGGTTGATAATGGTGCAGCAGTGAACATTTTGCTATCTAGAACTTTGAAGAAGTTGGGGAAAGAGAAGGTTCGATTGATCCCAACAAGCACATCCATTGCTGGGTTTACTGGTGAAAGTAAAAGTCCTAAAGGAATTGTTTCTATACGCCTCAAAGTTGGCCAAGTAGAAACTGATACAGTTTTCTTTGTGGTGGATACTTTTACAAGTAAATATAATGCTTTACTTGGAAGGGATTGGATTCATGTCAATGGTTGCATTCCCTCTTCAATGCATCAAGCTTTAATGATTGTGAAGTATGAAAATGGGAGGAAGTGGGAATTGAAAAAGTAAAAGGAGATCCACATCCTTTCATTACTTCAGCAAATTGTGCAGAGGCTGAAATGTATAAACCTGAAATCATTTATCTGAGTGAAATTGCACAACCTGCCACCCCTCCATCCAATGTGATGGAAATTGGAGAATTGGCAGAGTTGAAATCAAGGCTTAAACAAGCAATTGATTATGAATCAAACAACCCACCAGATGAAACCGCTTGGATGTGAATCCAAGGCAGAGTTCGAAGAAGCCAACTCTTTGGCTTTAGTAAAGTTTATGGCTCTAGAAATAGAGCAGAAGTTGCAAGAAACAAATGATTGGGAAGAATTATTGGCTGAGAAATCTGACTGGGGGTTGAAGCCAATTATATTCGAAGAGGCCTTTGTAGGTCATGTTGATTCCCAAGATCCTTTAGAAGAAGTGGAATTGGGAGATGGAATTGTTTCAAACACTGTACAGATCAACAAGGAACTTGATGCTGCTTCAAAGGCTAAGTTGATTACAGTGCTTAAAGAGAACAAAGAATGCTTTGCTTGGAGTTATAAAGAATTAACAGGTTTGAGTAGAGATTTGGTTGAGCATAGATTGTCTATTAAACCTAATTGTAAACCTTTCAAACAACTTCCAAGAAAGATGTCTCCTGGAACCATATCATTGGTTAAAAAGGAAATTCAAAACCTTTTAAATGCTGGTTTTATTAGAACAACAAGATATGTAGAAATGGCTCTGGAGTAGATGAAACTGTAGGGTTCCATGGATCAATAGGCTCTTGATTTTCCATTTGAACCACTACATAAGGACGATCCCTTCGAATCTCACCAATAATTGGCGTGGCAACATTCTCAGTTTCAACAGGAGGGAAACCATTGAGATTTATGTTTTCGAAGGCGTTTTGGGTAATAGTGATATCAACCATTGTTTTGGTTTGAAAAAATGAAGTTTGGAACGAGCATGGGTGATTGATTTTACCAATAATTGAGTTCATTTATAGACGGAATCCTGAGTTTGAAACGATTGAAATTCCTGTGTGGATTAACCGCCCATCATCCATAAATTCCTTATGGGAAACGTAAGACCTGATTGAAAATTTTCATTGGAAGTGACAAGAACTGCCAATAACTTCCACTTGAGAAGTTTACGGGAATTCAAAATGGCAAAGGCACATTAACACGTATTCAAATACCTTGAATAACGATGTTAATGTGGGGGGTATGTTTACGTATAAAATTAACAAATCCAATAATTAATTAACACGTAATCAAGAATGCCAAATGTTGGCAGGCGTATGTCAATAAAGATACAATGGATCAATGGAATGAAGATGGATTAATACGATGTCGTATTAGTTACTAGTTTGAAAAGCAGTTATTGGCAGTTACAAGCCAGAACCAATATAGAAATCGAATTCAAAGTCATACTTTTAAGTGCAAAACGTATGAGTTCCACGTGTAAATATATGAAACGAGGTAGTTGGCAGTTAAGACACATGGAATACATCATGCAAGGTAGTTATTTCCTTGACGATTAATCATTTGAGTGGTTTAAGTAACTGTGCAGATTCAAATTAAAACTTCTGAAGGAAGATTAAGGAAATTCAAGTGCAGGTGTACTGGAGGGAAGAAACTGCTCATTTGAAATAAGATGGAGTTCGAAGCAAGCCAAGTTCAAATATTTTGAGTGGGAAGTTCAAATTGCAAGCAATGCTTATAAATAGAAGAAATTGAAGAGCAAGAAGCCCACCGGACAAATCTTCAACAAACAGCTATCAAACAAATGATGCTTGGTTTGTTCATTGGCAAGTAGTTTTAGGATTTCGAACTCAGTTCGAAGTAGATTAAGAAGTAGATTAAGAAGTAGTTAGGATTAATCTCGGTTGTTCTTGTAACAATCACCTGTTCGAAGTTCTTGTTACCTTGTATTTGAAGTTGAAGGCAATTTCGAAGTAAGTTTATCTTTGATTCATCAATCAAAGTATCTTGTTTCTTTGTTGTTCTTTACTTTCCTAAGTATATTGGTTTGCATTTCTTCACTTTGAAAGAAAAATCCTCTTAATTGAGGTAATTGAACCAATAAAACACAATCGCCTGATTAGATTTGGTTTCTCCAAAGTTAATCTGAGGGAGAAGATTGAGACTCTCTCTGGCACGCTCGCACACAATCATTTTTCATTACAAAGAAGTAAAAAGAACCAAACAGTATCCTATGAAAGTGTCTAAAATCCTAGGGTACCCTATGAAAGTGCCTAAACCACTAAAACCCTATAATAGGAAAGTGCACCTAAAGCTAAACCCCCAAAAAGAGTGGCTTACCTTAATGGTAATTAAAAAAAGTGACTTACCTTAGTGGTAATTAGACATCTCTTTTCTAGACCTAGAGGTAATAATCCCAATTTTTTAAGCCCTAACACACCCCTTCACTCGTTTCATTTTTTTGCGACTTCTTTACACCTCTCTCTCTCTCTCTCTCTCTCAACTCCACCTCTCTCTCTCAGATCATCTCTAACCACCACCGCATCGACTAGCCACCATCGAAGAGGCGAGCCGACCACTACCATCGCACCAACTAGCCGCCACAGACCACCACACGTTTCACCTCCATTTTAGGGTTGAACAAAAAAAGAGAGAGAGAAGAGGGCGATGCACCCACCACACCGACCGCCACCTCCGACCACTAGGTTGCTTCTTTCTCCTTCTCTCTCGTTCTGTCTAGATTTTCAGAAACCCCAATTCCTGAAACCCTCGATTTTCTCTTGATTTTGATCCGAATTGGGAAAAACAAGAAAAACCACCATGTCTAGGTATGAATCTAGTAAGTGCTGCTCTTTGCGTGAGGCCAGGTCTGGGTTAGGTGAAACACATCGATTGCCTTGTGCGAGTTCATCCAATGTAGGCGACAAAAACCCAGTAGGTTATGACCTCAAATAGTGGAAGCGGAAGAAGACCCAGAGCCTTTCGAGTGAACCAGAGGTAGTCAAGTTGTCTACAGTACTCGCCGGAGATCTACAGTTCTCATCGGAGGTTGAATAGCAAGTTTGAAGAAGACCCAAAGGGTTTGGAACTCAAAACAGCAGTCGAAAGGGTAATTGGTGACGAGCGGAAGCACAGGCAGTCGTCCGGAAGCTATAACAAAACAGAGTACACTGCGTAACGAAACAAATTATGCTCCGAAAAATCAACAAGGTAAATCGTCTTCAAAATCAACAAGGTATGCTCAGAATCAATTACACAGGGTTCGAAACCAAGTGCAATCGATCGGTGATGTTCGGAAAACACTGAGTTAGGGTTTTCTGGTTTGGGGTTTTCTGATTTGGTGAGGATAAAAACTCACTTCACTCACAACAAGGTGGAGAAAACTTGCACACTCAATCTACGAAGGTGGAGAATACTCACACACAATAATCAGAGAGAGTAGTGATCGGATTGTTGCGCTTTGATACCATGAAAGCTGAGATAATTCAATCAGCTGCAAAAGATATTGTTTCATTCTCATTAGGTTATTTTATACAGAAGAGTAAAGAAAGAAATACGCTAAGATCCCTTACATAAGAGGATTAAGAATACACTAAATCTACATAACACCCACAACTTAACATGAAACCAAGCTGGGCATCGTATCTAGGTGGCACGTACCACCAGTATTCCAGTCGCCACCTCTGTTAAAGAAGTGACATTATCCATTGTTGCATCACATAGCAAGACAAATTGCACGAGGAATTAACCATATTAACAGATTTTTCATGGGTAATAAAGAAAGATTTACAAATCGATGGGGACAGTAATAACAATAAGTTCATATGATTACAAGTGTTTTTCAACTGCACTTAAGTACGTGGTTTCGTCTTGTTGTCAATCTGGTGATAAAGGAAATAAGAAAATGTATAACTCACTGCAAATTATCCAAATAGCTCAGATTTCACAGAACCATACTATAGTTGACAATTGAGACGTTAGAAATATAGAACTAAATAGATCATGTATGGCCAGGTCTGACTTTAAGGGAACTCATGAATGAATGAAAACGTAAAACAATGATTTGCATAAGAAGAATATCACAAAGTACAGCTAACCGAAAGGGAAGGGTGCGGTGCTGAGTAGCTACTCCAACCTTCTCAGTGAGGCCAATCTTGGTGGGGTGCAGAAAGAACTAAAGGAAAAATCCGAAAAACATGCCATAAGGAAACTAACTTGAAGTGCACAGGAGCATAGCTTCGAAAGAGGATGTGGGTCTTGCTCAAATTAACTTCACTATCTATCCAATCCACCAGTGTCTCAATTCAAAATGCGCTTTCTACACTCATCTCTCTCTTCACTTCCTCCCCTTCCTGAAAGTAACTACCCCTACCAATATGAATCACTGAATCCAAGTATCAGTCATAGTGTTTAGGGAGTGTTTATTGCTTAGGTGAAGTAGACGATAGCTCCAAAACAACATTAGGAGTAAAAAATTTCAAGACAAATCTAGAATCCAACTAGCCCTACCCTTACTAAAAAATATACTAGCATGGCCTTTCAATTCTCCACATTTTAGGAGCTCGATATCATTGTAAAGATGGGATTTTTCGTAACCCATCAACTCAATTTAGGGTTCCTGGAATTGGAACCCTAACTTTTGTACAAAACCTCCAAATTCGTAGAATTGAAACAAGTTTAGAGAGAGAGAGAGAGAGAGAGAGAGAGAGAGAGAGAGAGAGAGAGAGAGAGAGAGAGAGAGAGAGAGAGAGAGAGAGAGAGCATCGTGAGGGAGAGAGAGATACCTCGTCGAAGCTCAGAGTTGTTTGAGCTCATCCATCTAGTTAATTCAAAATCCCCAATAGTCTCTGTCTCAACCTCATCAATCCTCGGCGGTGGTGGCTTGCGCCAGGCTTGCCGCTGGTAATGGCGACATTCGTCGGGCATTGGATGCGGTAGTGGTGGCATCGCTCTTTTATCTCCCTCTCTCTCTGTTATGACTGGAACAAAAAAGAAGAGAAAATCTAAAAATCTGAAATTAAATTGAGGGTATTGCAGGTATAAATTGCCATGTATGGATAATTAATATTTTCCTTGGTGTTTAGGGCAAAAAATGACCAAAAGAACAATCCCTAAAAAATACTCCCAAAAAAATACTCCCTTTGTCCATTTTTAAGAGTGTTGTTTCATAAATCCAACTTATTAAAGAAACATCATCAATAGTCAATAAACTTTTCACAACAATTTAATCTCAACTTTACACCTTTCACATCAATTTATCTCCACTTTTCAAAATTATACTCAATTTTTACCCATTAACTCTTTAACCATTAATTTTTGAGGTAATTAAATGTCCATCCATTTTTTGGAGATCATGGAGATTTTCATCCCCCTTATTTTATGGGGTTATGTTTTCATCCTCTTAAAATGTGATTTACCATTAATACTTTTTCTTCACACACACACAGAGTATCAAATATGGACTTATGGAACGGCAAATTGGCCTACAGTCCAAGTCTATGGCGTCTAAGGAATGTTTAAGCCGGCCTACCCTTTTTTAAGGCCCAGGGTCCACGCGTTAGAAAGTTCCAACGGCTGTAGTCCACAAATTTTATTAGAAATAATTTCATGGACAAAAATACCCTAGAAATGCGCGCTCCTCCATCTCGCGCGTGAAGCCTCTCTCTCTCTCTCTCTCGCAGTCTCGCTTCACCCACCGTTCACACGCGCTATTGATATATTCACTAGGCCCTAACAAAAAGCAGTCGGTTTGACATTGGAAAATGCCAAAATGGTTTCGTTGCCATGTGGAGTTATTGGCGTCAGCCTGATGCTCCAATAACTTGTTTGATTTTTATTTTTTTCACCAGAAACAAACAATTTATTGAGAGGAAGACGGGCAAAAAGCACTAATATCTGCTAGAGTTAACGCGGAAAGCCATTGGGGATAATCCCCCCGCCAGCAAACCGAACTAACATTTGACAGGGAATGCCTAGCCACAGAGTGGGCTACCCTGTTACAATCACGTTTAACATGAGTAAACGAACAAGAATAGAAAAAAGAGACTAGATGAAGACAATCTAAAACAATGGAGTCACAATCAGCATAAGTCTTCAACTGGTTGAGAGCTTGAACCACTTGTAAAGCGTCTCCTTCCACGATAACCTGAGAATAGTTCCATTCCAAAGCTGTCTCTAATGCACGGCGAAATCCCAGGGCCTCAATAGTCCGTACAGAGAAAATACCTTTCAAAGACTCCATTCTAGCCCCAAGTAAATTACCTGCACTGTCTCTTGCAACTAGCCCCAGGCCTCCCACATTGTTATTCACGCTCAAAGCTCCATCCACATTTATCTTGATGAAATCCCCGTCGGGTGGCTTCCAGATAGGAGTAGGAGGGAGAGTACTTGGAGGGATAACCCATCCCCTCTTATTCTTAACAAGTTTGAATTCATTCCACCCAAAGACACCTTGCTCTAATACTGTGGAGAAATCTCTAGGGAGATGATCAAAATAGTCTTTGTTCCTTGCCTTCCATAGTGCCCAACAAATGAAGGCCATCAGACCTACATCCTCCTGGGAGTTGCATCCGGATTGTGCTAATGAAGTATACGTAGTCCACCATTGCTTGAAGGTGAGTCTATCCCAATCGCTAGAGTAATTAATAGGTAGCGACGACAAGCTCCAAACTTTTCTGGCAAGTTTACATTGAAACAAAACATGTTCCACCGTTTCTGGCTCCTTACCGCATGCTTTGCAAATCGGGTTTACATCAATATTGCGACGATTTAAATTGACAAGAACAGCAAGTGCATTATGCAAGCAGCGCCAAATGAAATTTCGTACCTTAGAAGGGACAGATAATCTCCACACAACTTTCCAATTAGTGGGAGGTAAGGATCTAACACTTGTCTCTCCCTTATCATGCATAATCCTCTGAAAACCCATTGATTTAGCAAGAAGATAGGCTGTCTTAACCGAAAACTCCCCGGTTGATGTATGATGCCAGATTCCTTTATCGACCACTCCTTGATTGCTAACAGGAATAGAAAGTATAGCCGCAGCATCATCTTCCCCAAAGAGGTCATTGATCAAGTTCTCCTTCCATCTATGTACGTCCTCATCAATAAGATCAGCAACTTTCGATACCGGATGCATTAATAGAGATGATTCACTAGGTTTTGTGAGGACTTTGAAAGAATATGATCGAGGCAGCCAAGGATCCGTCCAAATGTTAATGCTCTTGCCATTCCCAACACGCCATCTCCACCCTTTTCGGAGTACTTCCCGACCTGCAATGATACTTCGCCAAGCCCACGATGCATTGTTAGGACATGAGGCTTCCCAGAAAGAAGAATGTGGATAGTACTTGCCTTTGAAAACCTGCTGAAAAAGCAGGGACTGTCCATGAAGCAAACGCCACCCTTGTTTGGCCAAAAAGGCTAGATTGAAAGAGGGTAGGTCGCGGAACCCCATACCACCTTCCTCCTTGCTGTTGCATAAGGTGTCCCAGCTTATCCAATTCAGCTTGCACTCCCCCTCTTTACTCCCCCACCAAAACTTTCGAATAGCTTTACAAAGGTCGCGGCAAAAAGCTTTTGGTAGAAGGAAACATTGCATCGCATAGTTCGGTTTATTCAAAAGGACGGACTGAATAAGAACTTCACGTCCCGCTTGATTGAGAGTTGAAGCCTTCCAACTTTTTATTTGAGCAAGCACTTGATCCTTAATGTAAGCAAATACCTCTCGTTTTGACCGGCCAATAATCGATGGAAGGCCTAAATACCGTCCGCCCCCATTTCCCGGATGAATGTTTAGCACTTGTGAAATATTATCCTTGACTGAATTTGACGTATTAGGACTAAAAAAGAGTGAGGACTTGTCCCTGTTCAACTTCTGTCCAGAGGCTCGTTCATATTTATCAAAGACATCATTAATCGCTGCACCATTAGCCAGAGACGATTCTCCAAAAATAATAGAATCATCGGCGAAAAATAAATGTGATACCTGCGGGCAATGTCGACCGATCTTCACACCCCGTAATAGGCCCGAATCCACAGAATTTTGAACGAGATAATGGAGGCCTTCCGCACATAAGATAAAAAGATAAGGCGATAATGGGCAGCCTTGCCGAATGCCCCTTTGTGGTTGGAAAAAATCACCTTTGTCACCATTCATCACAATAGCAAAAGAAACTGTGTCGATGCAGCTCATAACCCATTTAACCCATTGAGGATGAAAGCCAAATTTTAATAACACCGCTTCAATATACTTCCATTCCAACCGATCATAGGCTTTAGCCATGTCCAGTTTAAGCGCAAACCAACCTTTCTTTCCACATCTCCTGGTTTTAATAGAATGCATAATCTCATGAGCAACAAGAATATTATCAGTGATTTGCCTACCCCCGATAAAGGCACTTTGAGTCTCAGAAATTATAGATGGTAGAATCAAGCGCAATCGATTAGCCAAAACCTCGGTACTAAGCTTGTAAAGAACATTACAAAGACTAATAGGACGGAATTGAGAGGGCTTAGTTGGACAGTTGATCTTAGGGATAAGAGTGATGAGCGTTTGGTTGAGGCTCCGCAAAAGGAAACCACTATGGAAAAAGCTCTGTATAGCTTTAGTAACATCCTTCCCCTACAATATGCCAATATGTTTGAAAAAACAAAAGTGTTATACCATCAACCCCTGGAGCTTTATTGGGGTGCATATCCATAAGAGCTTCATGTACTTCAGATTCAGTAACGGTACGAATAAGACGTTAATTCATTGAAGAAGATACTTTATGAGGGATTACATTAATCGTATCTTCATAATCTAATTCTGAATTTGCAGTGAAAATGGATTGGAAGTAATTTTGAAACTCATACCTCACCTCTTCCTGTCCACTAACCCATTCGCCCAAGCTAGTTTCCACACCTGATATCCGATTCCGGGCCCGTCGTTGCAATACAGAGGTGTGGAAAACTTTTGTGTTCTTATCACCGTGTTGTAACCAGTTGATTCTAGCCTTTTGCTTCCAGAAAAGCTCCTCATTATCCCATTCGTGATGAAGTTGCCCCTTCAAATGGTGGAGAAGGTCACGGTTATAACTTAAGGGCCCGTTTTGAATATGATGAATTTCCTTCTGGAGCTCCTCGATTTTCTGTCTGGAATTTAGTTTCTTGCGCCTCTTCCAAACCTGAATAGAAGTTCGACACCCTTTAATCCGTTGTTGAACCCTGAAACACTTGGACCCTGGAATTGGCAGCTGCCATGCTTGTTTAATGATCGGCAGCACCTCCTCATCCTGAGCCCATCTCGCATCAAATCGAAATGGGACCCGTTTCTGATGATCAGTAGGCTTTAAATGCAGCAGCAAAGCAAAATGATCTGAGCCAACTGAATTTAAATGATCAACGCACGCTTGAGAAAATCTCAATCTCCACGAAGGTGTTGCCAGTGCTCTATCCAGCCTTTCTTGAATACATTCAGCCCCTACTCGATTATTGCACCAGGTAAAAGGAAAACCAGAGAAACCTAAATCAATGAGGTTACATTGGTGAATAAAATTCTGGAAACCTTTCAACTCCCACTGAGCCGGAATCACGCCTCCTCTTTTCTCCTCCATACTAGTGATATCGTTCATGTCTCCCCAAATAAGCCAATCCTCTCCCAAACAATCTTTATGCTGCAAGAAAACCTCCCATTGTGCACGTCTAACCACCACGCGAGAACTGAAATACACATTAATCAGCCGCCAATTGCTACCATCCTCCTCATTGATTTGAACATCTATAAACCATGAACACTGATGCTTTAAGTCCACTTTGGTTGCACCTTTCCAGAAGATTGCCAGTCCTCCAGCAAGGCCAGCCGGTTCCACCCACAGAGACCCATCCATTCCTAAAGCTTTCTTGACCACCTCTAACCGAGTCACCCCATTCTTTGTCTCTGAAAGAAAGAACAGGGGAAGGGGAGTGGAGTCGCGAGAACTCCTTCAACTGGTGGAATGTCAGGGGTCTCCCCACACCCTGAACATTCCAACACATTAGCTTCATATACCTCTTAGGGACCATTTCCGGCTGGTCGCCTCCACCGTGCCTTCAGGGATATTTGTGATCTCGGTCAGAACATTGACCTCTGTCTTGCTTCTCTTAGTCTTAGCATATTCCTTTGAATTGTCTAACAGCCGCTGCTTGTCCAGTTCCATATCAAAAACACCCAATTTCCATTTTCCAAGAGAGGAGGGCCTTGGGGTTGGGTCGTCTTGGAGTATGAGAGATGGGTTCTTATCTTTCGCAGTAGCAGGTTGGGGGGGTTTTTGGAGATTTGAGGCTTGGGTTTGTTCCTTTGGTAATGACGTCGGGTGATAGGTATTTTGGGTACAATTTCAGAAACTGGGGCATCCGCAAGATCAACATCAGTGGGCAAAGAGAGAGAGTAGGATGGGGTAGAAATTGGGATAGAGGATGGGGTTGAGGTCAAGAAAGAAGGCGTGGATATAATTGGGGAAGGGATTCCACTTGTTTGTGTAGGAAGGGAAGGCTGATGTGTATTATTGGCTATGGAAATAAGAGGTGTAGAATCTGGTGAGGGTATAGAATTTTTAGTGGCGAGAAATGTTACTGGGTTGACAGATTGGGTCATGATGGGCTTTGAGGAGATTTTTTGGTTTAGAATGCTTTGGGTAATAGGTCCAGAGGAGAGGGCCATACTAGGACTTGGATCTTGGGCTGAAATGGAGATGGGCTTAGGAGACTGTGGCTTGGAGATTTGTAGAGGAATTTGGGCCGGAGAGATTGGGCTGGGGTTAGCAGTATTTGAGGAGTGATTTTTGGCCTTCCACATTTCAATAGCTCTTTGCTGGAGGGCCGTAATATCCTCCAGCGTCAAAATCAGAGAGATGAAGATTGGGACGGCGGTCCGGGATTCTCGATTCCCTAATCATCTCCTCATGAGCTAAATTAGGGAATTTTGAATCCGAACTTATCTCCTTGCGAGCTACAACGGAGGAATTAAGTTTTAAATTACCCTGATCTTCGGTGGAAACTGTCGGCCCCGAAATCGGAGGGATGATTTGATTCCCCGTGATTTCCGTCAATTTGGCACTGCTTTCCTTTCTGGATTCCTGCTCTGATCGCCGCCCGGCTGGTGGTGGCGGTGGAGATTTCCTCCGCCCGGACTGGCTCACCGGAGATGCCCGAATCCATTCCCCGTACTGAGCATTTCGGAGAGAATTTTCCTCCATGTCGAAAAATCTTTTAGTGCAACTTTGAAGATCATGGCCTACCAGTCCACAATAGAAACAAAAATTCGGCAGGCGTTCATACCGAAATTCCACTCAAAAAGGCTGAGATACTTCCATTTTAACCATGCATCCTCGCTTAAGCGGCAAATTAACGTCAATATGGGCTCGCACCCGCACAAACCTGCCTTTCTTGCTGCCTGTTATTGGTAAAGACACATCATCGACATAGCCAATTTTGGATCCCAACTTCAGGCCCACCTCTTTAGAAATGTACTGAATAGGTAGACCCCATATTTGAATCCATATTGGTGTGAGATTGAAAGAGTATTGATGTGGCTGCAACTTAGGGTTCCATTTTTCTAGGATAAGGAAGTGATTATTGAAGAACCAAGGCTTACCATTAAGAATCCGAATCACATCTGTCTCAGAGGGAAGAATAAATTGGTAAATGCCATTACCAATTTCAAGGACTTTGAAATTCTTAGGGTTGCCCCACACCATCTCCATAGTAGATCTGAGACCACTGAAATTGACAGCTTTCTGGGAGATGATTTTGCCAAAGAGACTAGTGCGACACTCCTCTTCACTGGCCTTGACATCATCACTAAGAAGATCAACCTCACTTTGTTCTTCTGCCGTGAGATGAAAAGAACGGAGACGATCGGACAGATCATCATCAAAAACCTTAGGGTCGTTATGGTTCATGGTGAGAAAAGGGAAAGTGGGAAAAGAAGAATCAGGGAGAGTAGAGAAAAAAAAATTGGGTTAGTTTAATAAGAGGATGAAGGATGAAATGGAAGAGAGGTGGGAAGGATCTGTAATGGAAAAAGAAAATGGGGGAAAGAGGTGACTTTTACTCCATAAGGGAGACTGGCACTTGCAGAGCAAGACATGGCACTTGCAGAGCAAGACGGAATAGATTGGCTTGATAAGCAAATAATAACTTGTTTGATTGAATTGGGTGAATTGGGACTTATTGGAAAGCGTGCTTCAATTAATTTCTACAGTACATGAAACAAGGGAATATATGATGTGGATGACCATTATGAAAGGTTATGGTGCTCTCAAATTTTATGCTTTCCACATGGAGAAAATTTTGGGTGCAATTAGGGTATGGGTGACGTGGTATTCTTTCGGCACATTTGAGCCGTCCAAAAATGCATCAGACGGCTTGGATTAAAACACATTTTTTTTATTTTTTATTTTTTAAAAATCCGGACGGTACTTTCAATCTAGACTGTTGGTTGCATTAGTGGACGGTCCGGATATGCCGAGAGATACCACGTGATACCCTTCCCGTACCCAAAATTTTCTCTTTGACATGGAATGAGATGAAATAAGCTATAGCTTGTGCTTAATTAAATTTCTTTGCCAAGTTACAGAAATTACTATGGCAACTAACATTTGCGTACTTCAAACTGTTTTAGTTGAGATACCGTTATCTCATACCTTAATATACAGAGAATGTACAAGCTGAGATATCATTATCTCTAGCTTTGTTATTGTAGACAGATATTATTTTAGCTGAGCTATCGTTATCTCATGCCTTAATATATATATTGTTATA
>JADGMU010000330.1:0-28147 GCA_016920895.1 Vaccinium myrtillus | reverse complement strand
TACAGCAGGCTATCCTCGTCAATGTCAGTCGGTCAAGGGTCGGCGAAGAAGCGCTGAGATGACATCCCGCGTCATCCCACGCCTGGCAGGTCAGTAGCAGGAGAAAGAGGAGAAGTACAAAGACCCTGTGCACTCAGCTCCTCTACTCTCGATCGTAGTTCGGTCGACCATCCTGCGACTTTCGATCCATCACGAAACGTAATGACGGGACTCGAGAACAACAAGACGAAGAGGATTCTTGACGCGGCGAGGGAAGGCGGCTATGCGGTTGCTGCTGTGAATTGCTACACGAATGAATCCATCATGGCTACCATCCAGGCTGCTCGCGAGCAAAATTCTCCTGCGATCATACAGGTATTTCCATGGGCCCTGCATGCAGCTCCGAATCACCTCATAGCCCGTTTTGCAATTCTGTGTGCCTCGACGGAGCCCGATGTCTCGGTGCATATCGACCACTGCCAATCGTACGAGGACTGTAAGTTGGCCATGGACTTGGGATTCGATTCCGTCATGGTCGACATGTCGCACCACTCGCCGGAAGAGAACGCACGGCTCACGAAAGAGCTGACGATTCGTGCGCACTCGATGGGGATCACGGTCGAAGCTGAGATGGGCAGGATCGATGGCGCGGAAGACGGCGTTGAGGCTCCTGACATGGAAGGATTGCTCACTGAACCCAAAGATGCGGTCAAATTCATCGAGGAGACACGAGTAGATTACCTTGCGCCAGCATTCGGAAATATGCATGGAACGTACCCGAAAGGCGGCCCCCGCAAGTTTCTAGAGCTTGATCGACTGTCAGACATCAGATCTGCGGTGCCGGCAGAGAAACATCTCGTGTTGCATGGATTTTCCGATTTTCCCGACGACTTGATCATCTCCTGCATCAAGGCCGGCGGTATCAGAAAGGTCAACATCAACAAGACGATCTGTGAAGGATTCAACGTGTTTGGCAAGAAGGCGTGGAGCGAGGTCCCTGATGGAAAGCACATTGGTCTGACGCAACTGATTGAGGGTGGCATGAAAGCTCATTATGATGACATTGTAGCCCACATGAAGGTATTTGGCAGCATTGGTAAATCACAATCTTAGGACTTATCACATCTCTTTTTTTTATCATTTTGCCAATTGTTCGAGTGAATTTGAGTTTAGTGCCGCATTTCCCGGCTCCTCATTTTTGTAAATCAGTGTACACTTGCACACCATCATCCAGTACTTGGATAGCCAGGGATCGCTCACGGTAAAAATGTCATTCATGTTGGCTATTGTAGGGACAAAGGACAACCCTTTATATCAATTGGAGTTTGGGACATCAAAGTCCGGAAATGACGGCCGTCCTAGTTTCAGGGAAGATCAGCGCCCGATGAACCAATTCATCCTGCACTCGTCGCTCGATATTGTGGAGGAATTACAATGGACGACGTCGCTGACGTACCTCAAGACGATTGACCAATTCAACAATGCCATGATTAGTTGTTACCTGACGCCCGGCAACATTAAACTCATGATCCTGCACGACACGAAAGCCGAAGACGGGATCAAGAATTTCTTGGGAGAAGTCTACGAGGTGTATGTCAAGACACTCATGAGTCCCTTTTATAAAGTCGATATGGCCATTAAAAGTCCAATCTTTGATGCCCGAATCAAAGCTCTCGCCCGAAAGTACTTATGAACCCGACATGCTCGACATTTACATTACTCTCATCATTTAATTACCCGCGGTAATTTCATACTCTCATCACTCTCACCACTTTATAGGCAGTCTTGCGACAAGGTAGGGTTAATGGTAAACGTACGTCAAAATCAAGTGGAAATCACGTCCGGCACAATTGTCTCGACAATTGCGACAATTGTGCACATATAGTGTTACCAGCGCCAAATAAGAAGTTCTAAATAATATACATAAGAAAGCAGAAATGTACTTTATTCATCGTCAGCCTTCAACTTCCGCTTCTTCGACTTTTTGGCTGGCTCGTCATCCTTCGGCGCTTCAAACATAGCAAGTCTCTTTGCCTCTCTCACTTTCGAACCCTCTGCCTGCGCCTCTTTCCTCTCGTCCCTCACTTTCCTCTCTTTATCTTGCTTACCGAGAAAGTACTCTCCCGACTCGATCTGCAAATCAATCTTGGACGGTAGCTGGACGGGCGGGAATGGCGTATACTCCTTCTTCTTCGACACCTTGGCTGGCTTCTTCCTCTGGACATTCCGTTTCTTGAACTGCGGCAAAAACGATCCCACGACTCGGTCGCCAATTTCGGGTCCTTGGCCAGTTCGCGTTTGATCATGAGCTCTTTGATGTGGTAGATCGGGTGAATGTTTTGCATGCAATCTTCAATCACGCGACGAACATCCTTCAGTCCCTTGTACGTGCCCATAGCCGAGACGGTAGTTCCCTGGACGAGGACATAGCATCCAGTCAACAGTTCCAACGCCTTCAAGGTCGAGCCGTTCGGCCCGATCAATCTCTGTCGCCTCTTTACGAACCTTTCCTTATTGCGTGTAAAGTTGCCGATTTTGATAATATCTGATGCCACGGAATCCTCCATAATTTTGATGGCCTGTGGGAACGGCACCGAACGAGCGAGTAATTTAATCAAGTCTCGGGCATTCAAGATCGCCGCGGGATCGTACGTCTTTCTCGTCGTCTTGACCGTCATGCTACCTTCCACCAAGTCCAGCACGGCGGAAATGGCATACTTTTCCAGACTCCTCGCCACGATCGTCCATATTTCGCGCAAATAACTCTCTCGGTACTTGGGGAAGAGTGTCGCGAACGAAGACTCCTCGGTAAAATTACCACCGACATTGTCCTCGGGTTTAAACTCGTCCACCCTCCAGTGGTCGATGTCGTCAGTGTCCCACGGCTTCTCTTTCCGGTACCTCTTGTTCTTGTTCACCACGGGTGCCACGACGGCTTCTTCTACCGCAACAGTCTCATTTTCCACGTCCGACATGACGAGATCCTGACAACTAATATGGGTCTGTAGAAAGGAAGACGCAACTGCGCTACGCTATTATAGTTTACAAGTCTGGCGAAATCGTGAGAAAAAAGTTTTGTGGCGCAAATTTCCCGTTTCATGTCACGACGAAATACGAGCAACATTTCTATCTCTTGTACTCATCTGAAGCTTGTTGAGTGATACTATAGTATATTGTACTCTACCCAATTCTAGTCGCTAGTATCGGCAGCTACCTTTTTCAAATGGACCGAGCGCTTGATGGTCCTCTGCGAAAGCGTATACGAGATCTGCCATTCAAAATCTCGTGAGAAGTCGGTAGCTGATGAATCTCGATGTACCGTGGACGTACTTGCGCGTCGCCGTTCAAAGATTCTGTGACTCGTACGCGGGTCGCCGAAATTACTACATCATTAGTATGAATCTGGTACAGATTCGCTTCAATTTACGCATAGCAAAGCTGAGAATGGAAATACCCGTGGTGCGCATGAGTAGGCCTTGAAATTGTGTCTTGCTTGATTTTTTCACGCTGCGTGGAGTAGAATATAGCAGTCGACGCAGTAAGCGCGCACGCCGTGACTACATTCGTAGCATGAAGGCCTCTGAAGCATGCAGTGTTGGAGATCTTTATAGCAATGTTACTTGCTGACTGTACGTATCTTGTGGTGATGCATTCATTGTCTGAGACCACATTCACACTTTACTGGACGTCATTCTGAAGGACTTCAAGCCGACCCTTATTGTGGTTAGCCAACACTGCCCAAGGAGTATGTCGACTGCGGAAAACGTACCAGTTCAGCACGGTCCAAATAAATCCCGTGACTACCACGAGACTGATACAGCACGCTGCCTCCATGATTCTGCCATCCGAGAATCCCATGACGCGATCCCAAAGGCCCAAGAGTCCGCCGATTCCGCCAACAAAGATGATCCAGCAGATGAAAAGCAAGAGGTAGCCCCATCGGACCACGTCTTGGCTGCTTTCATCGTACACGAACGGTGTAGAAGTGTAGGTGAACGAAAGCGTGTCCGAGGAGGATGAATCGGACGTATGATTGGTTTTCTTGACGACAGACCTCGTGCCCTTTTTCCGACTGCGCACAGGCATTATTGGCCTACCACTAAAAGACTCCTGATGTCTCAAAATCAAAATCGATGTTGATTGTAATATCAGATGCAAGTGAAAGACTGCGGCACACGCAGTAAATTCTTTTTTGGAATAGAGGTCAAGCAACACCAAATTTGATAGACTGGCAGAAAACAATGACCACCTGAAATACTACAGCCCACGAGCGACACGCGCCGCGGGTATCATCTGCTCGGTCCTAGCCTTCAATAATTTGCAAGTGCAGCATCAATCGACACAAATCTGGCAATGTTCTCGTACCCATACTCGAGTGCTCGAAGCAGTTTCAGCTCTCGCACGTGCGCAATCGAATTTCCTGCTCAGTAATAATTCTTATTTTATGTATCAGTAGATTTGTATATAATGCAAGATGCAAAGACAGCTACGAAAGGAGTGACGTTCTTTCCCAGAGACCACGAGCGACGTCAAGCCGGAGGGAGGAAAGCACCGAAAAGGACGGCTTGAATCATGCCGTACATGACGAAAAAGACAACCACATAATTCCATGTCTTGGCATGGTTTTCCTGAACCAGCATCTTCGCGAGGTACTGGTACACTCGAGGAAATCCGGAACTCATCCTGGTGATGATTTGTGCATGTGCTGTCGTGAAAGTGATGAACGTCAGCAGCCCTTGTTGGACACTGACCAGCGAAAAGTCCAGACTCAGAAAGCATAGGAGATACATGGGAGCCGATATGATGAAAAGAGGGATATTGGAGAGCGTGAAGTACCTGCCAAAGCCTACATTCCAATAATGATCCTGAACAAAGGCGTAGATGAAGGGCGGCCAGCGACCACACCACGGCCGACCCGGGCAGTACTGATAGTAAGCATAAGCTTGCGTGAGCAGAAACGGCGTGCAGACGATCAAAGCATAGATCGCAGATTTGAGAAACCGTAATGGTTCAGGATGCCGAGGTAGAAAGTAGAGCGCATTCAGGACGCCTGTCGCCCTCACCAAGCCACTCATTCCGAAGAGAGCGGCTGACAAGAATGGATGCTTGCGTATGATAGATAGTGCTGTCATAGATAGGGCGGCGTATAAAGGCTCCGTGTAGCCAATGCACAGAAAGATACCCGCCGGACTAACAATGAGCAGTAATGCCGCCAGTTTCGCAATGCGCTCTGAGCTGCTCGTCTCAAGCGTGAACTTGTACAGTGCTATCACTGCCAGATGATGACAAAAACAACCAAGAAAGACTGGATGAATGTAGGAAGTCAGGGCTGGCAATAGTGGGCCGAAAGCGAATTCTTGCTCGAAAACATACCCTTCACGAGCTATGTGAGAGAAATACACTGCGTCCCAGTGAAACCAGAAAGAATCCTGCTCCAGTAGTGTAGATGACGAGTCATAGGCACCGATAGTGGATGATATCAAAGCCAGGCCTAGCAGAAGAGCTTTGTAGAAAACGAGGTAGAGACTGAGCTCCAGAATCGGGTTTTCGCGTCCGCGCATGGCGGACTTCATACGCTTGAGCTTACCAAGTCTTGATGGCATGCCCGAGGCTGAAAACGTCTCAATATCCGTGGTCCCACAAGATCCTTCTTGCTTTCTACTTGTCCTGGCATTCGTAGGAGATGCACTTGATTCACGCTTTCTTGAGGCAGAATGTGCTTTCATATCCGACGACCGGTCGTGAAGCATTCCAACAGAAGGCAGAGTTATGTGGCCAGAGGGATCAGTCGGCTGTAGCGAAGGCTATACTAAACCGGATGCTGCCACCATGACCCGCTCGTCTTGTGCTACGCAATTGAAGTATGTGGGTTCGTCAGCAAGGCCTCACTGAGCGGACTGTGATGGTCCACGTAATCAGCAAAACTGCTTGCTGAAACCTCTATATCCTGTATTTTGTAGCTATATATGCAAGTACAATTGCAAGTGCTTTGTATCTCCCGTATTCGAGTTACAGAATTTCCCGACACGTGTCCGCTGCTTCTTCCCCGGAGGCGGGGAATCCAGAGGAGAGAGAGGCGCAACTCTGGCACTCGCTCTGGTAATCTACTTCTGTGCGATAGTCAGGCTGTCGCTCTAGATATGGCAGTCGCTAGTCGTCCGTCGACACTGCCAGTTGTCCCCCTGACCAGACAGGCTATCCTCTTTCCTTCTCTTGTCCTAAGGGTATCCATCGATCGTGCCGACACCTCTTCCTTACTCAGCGACCTCGTCAGCAGTGGCAAACCCAATCAGTTTCTCGCTTGTGTTCCACTACGACCTGAGGCGTTGCAGGGGAATGATCTCGTCACTTCTTCACTAGACGAGCTGCGCACGAAGCTCGGCGATTATGGATGTATGGGCAAGTTACTACGGGTCGAGAGGAATGGCTCTTCCTTTGTGGCAGTCGTGGAAGGAATGCACCGAGTGAAGCTTGTTGAGACACAGATGAAAGGGAGCGATGAGATTCATGCGAGTGTGACGCACTATGATAACAAGGCCATCTTGGCCACTGACACGAAGGCTCAAGCGAAGCTGGCTAATCTCAAGGCATCCTCATCGGAACTGATCACGACGCTACAAGGATTGAAGTTGCCTAGCGTCCTCATACACAGGCTAGAGCTATTCATCTCGAAATCGGACTATTCTTCAGCCGGTCAATTGTGTGATCTCATGGTGTCTGTGGTAGAGAGTACCTATGCAGAAAAGGTAGCTGTACTCCAATGCGTGGACATCTCCGACCGATTGCAAAAGGTCCACGAGTTGGTATCGAAGCAACTCAACACGATCAAGGTCTCGCGCAAGATAAGTTCCAGCGTGGATCAATCATTGAACAAGCAGCAGAAGGAGTTTATCCTCAGGCAGAAGCTCAATGCTATCAAGAAAGAACTAGGTCAATTGAACGGAGATGGCCAAGATGAAGATGCTGATGAAGATGACTATTCAGAATATCGAAAGAAAATTGATGCCGCTCGATTAAGTGTTGAGGCTAAAGCTGTCGCTGAGAAAGAATTAAAGAGATTGAAGCGAATGCAACCACAACAGGCTGAATATCAGGTGATCAGAACATATCTAGATAACATACTGGAAATCCCTTGGCTCAAGACAAGTCAGAGCGAGACGTTGGAGGCGAAAAGTATCGCCGACGCGAGGCGCATACTGGACGAGGACCATTTCGGCCTCGAGAAAGTGAAGAAGCGATTAGTCGAATACCTCGCCATCTTGCGGCTGCGACAGACGCTCGAGAACGAACGAAGTGCCGAAGTCAGGATAGACAGCAAGCTATAGCCATAGTACTAGGTAACGTTGTGTGTATAAGCCCATCCGCGGACCCTGCCTTGTCTCATTTTAAGCCGACTCGCAATTGTCTTTGTATCTGCCCAGAATATTATACTGCTCGTGCAGGTCATGAGGAGATCACTCCTCCGCCGCAAAGTTGCAAGATTCCCGCTACGACCGACCAATCGAGTGTCGCGCTTCAAGATCGAATGAAACGTCGCAGTCGAGGCTCGCAGCATACTGCAACTTCAACGCTCAATGACCTGATTGAAAACTGTGCAATGTCGAATCGGGTGGAGCGTGCTGCGCCATAAATATTTGCGCCGACTTGCGGTGTGGACGTGAGGGTACTACTTCGTCACAGTACATTCCGAACAGTACCACTTTCCGATCGGCGGTTCCTTTAGTCCGACACATCCGTAATGGAACCATTCTTTTTGACATGAGTCATTGTCACAAGCCACCATTTCTCCATAAGATACCTGCTCGCAGAAGCAGTAGGTTGTAGTGTCCTCGCCTGCCTCTTCGTCGGAGCCACCAAGAGGAGGGGGCGCTGGGTAGCCATTTGGTAGAAGAGGCGGGCCACCCAGTCCAGAAGGTATAGCTGGTCTCGTGGAGAAGGAGGATCGCGCGTTTGTGGTTTTTCAAGGGAGTATTTTGTCCGGGCATGAGATGTGTGCTATCACGAACAGCAGGAGACCGCTCGTGAGTCGGCGTACTCATTCCAGATACGGTGCCGCTGCCACCGGAGCCCTCTAACGCGATGACCTTTTTGGTCTCCTCATCCAACTTGCGCAGCGTACGATCCATCAGTTCGAGCGCCTTCTTCGCAAGCTCTTCCTTCTCGTAAGATCTCTCCAGGGTCCTCGTAAAATCCGCGCGCATTTTAGGACAGTAGATCTCCTCCTTCGGATTCTTCTCGAGACTGCCATTAGCCTTGATGAACTTGCCAAGCTGTCCATCCCTCGTCTTGATCTTTTTGAGCGAGTCTGTCGCGCGCACGTCGATAACGCGCACGTCCTCGTACAGATTCTGCAGTTCAGAAGGCAGGTTATCTAACGAATCGATGACTAGATACGCTGCGTCCTCACTCATACTGGCAGCAGGCCGCTTCTCAAGGTACAAATTGTATCTCGAATGCTCTTTCGCTGGAGAATCGAAGCCTCTGATCGTTGGGAGCTCCAGTGACCAATTTCTCCACGTTCGTTGAATTTGAGCCTCTGGCATTGTGCAATGTAAGTGCCTCTACTATCTCATCACTGCCTAACGAGACAGGAAGATTCTGTGCTTGGAGTAGCTTCGACTGTGTCTGCTTTCGCCTGGTGGGTCTTGTCGTGCTAGCAGAACCAATGGATGGGGTCGACAACAGTGGACCACGCTATAAGCACACACCTGGCAAGGGTCTTCAGCCAGGACCGTCTCGTCCTCTGTATGCCTGGATCTTGATCTACCTACACGCTGTGTACTTTGTCTTTTCAAAGGTCAGACGAGGCTTGATTCGAATTTATGACACTTTGACTGGGTTCGTTCTCACGTCTTCTTCGCGAGAACTCATCATGTCGGACATCTCGACACTCAACAAGATACCCAGCCATTTGGCTGTAATTGTGTCTGAGCCTGATCTCGAAAACTTGGTCAGCGACGTCTCCGATCTCGCCGCGTGGGCGATATGTACTTCGATACCCATACTCACCATATACAACGCTCGAGGCGACCTCAAAGGTATGGAGTCCTCTCTACAGATGGCTATCAAGAGAAAGATTCGCCGCTACTTCAGAGACATAAAGAAGATTGTCATCAATACACCCGCCTGGGGTACAAGCAGTAACAATTTCGGCGAGGACGACCTTAGCATTCCGGACCTCGAGATCAATTTGTTGTCTAGGGAAGATGGTCGCGAAGCCATTCTGGACCTGACACGAAGTCTCTGCAGCCTAGTCCAGCAGGGTGAACTTTCGTCCGCAGATCGACTCAAAGCCGATCCGAAAAGCTTGAATGCGGCCATTTCAGCGAAGAAAACCACGGGTCGTAGCAATAACCATCATGATGCTCTGCCTAAGGGCGCTGACTTTTCGGAACCTCTACGCAAGGTAATAACGAAACGGAATGCTCAGAGGTCATCTTCTGTCACTCCCACCACATTATCCTCGAAAGACATCACGATCTCGTTTCTAGATGCTCATCTCTCGTCGTCAACAATCTCGGAGCCAAATCTCCTCCTCGTTTTTGGTAGAGATAAAACACTCGCCGGTTTCCCACCTTGGAGTATGCGTTTATGCGAGATATGCCATCTAGGCAGATCACCTCGTGTGACCTATGGAGGGTATCTTAGAGGCCTGCAACGATATGGACGAGCAGAAATGCGATTTGGCCATTGATTCTCAAAGGTTCATCATGTTTCTTTTTTTCAACAATAGACTTTCGATCAACGTTAGCAGATGCGGCAAGATGGAATTCACGAGCGACTTTTCAGTATTTATATGTATTATATCATTAAGTCATCTACAAGACGCCTACAAGATGCCGGGCCGATTCAGTCTCTGTTTCGGCTTGGAATCCATCTTTTGATACTGACTTCTCTGATTTTGAATTTTCGTAGAAGTGTAGGTAAATCGTCGGTTTGCAGGTCGATCTGCCCGGGATCGTATTCGACGTAGGTGAGGATGATTGTCTTTTTCACCTGTCCATTGACGCGGGACAAGGTGTGTAACCACCACCATGGTTTCTCTTTCGGGGTGACGACGTTTCGGGGTACGGGTAGGACGACGACACTGAATTCCGCGTGATTGAATACGGGCCCACGTTTATACAACAACCAGTCGACGCCAAACTTGAGTGCTGGTTTCACTGTCCATCCGAGCGACCTGTAGTGATGATATACGGCATATTGAATCAAGAAGGAGTGATCTTTGGTGGTAGTACCGGCGTCGTCGTCGTCGTCGTCGTCGTCGTCGGCACTCATGGTCGAGGACAAGTGAGTGAAGCGAGACAATAGATTCGATTTGGGAATAATGCGTCGATCGGGATCGGGCGAGTAAATGTCTAGAGCGTCGAGTGCGAGAGACAGAAACAGAGCTTCGTGCAGCGTCAATTGCAAGTGTTCCAAGTTTGGTATACTCTCAACCACATCATCATCTTCATCTTGATCGTGATCATCTCCTCCGTGATCATCATTGTCGAGTAATGTCGTCTCGACTGTCTCGACTGAATCCTCAGGTGGAAGTATGATGGCAGGTTGTAAGCGTCCTTCGGCTCGCAAGGTCGCTTCTAGGTCTTGTTTTTCCTTGAGTGCGCGTTCAGCTTTCATCTCGGCCCTAGCTACGCGTCGTCGCGCAGTGATTTCCTCCGACGTCAATTTTTCATCTTTCCCAATGAGTCCGAGCGAGCGTTGCGTCCTGATGTACCAAGACGGCTCTGACCGAGAGAATTGGCCCTTTCCGAAAAACCCAGAGACCCAAAGCGAGGTAGCTGCCTCGGTGTCCGTCACCCACACGCTCCGTGTCTCCTCATTCAACGTCCCAGCGAGTCTCCTAGTTTGTGACGGCGGACTAGAAGGGAACAAGTAGCGGTAGAGGAAATAAGCCATATGGAGCGGGTTGAATGACAGCGGCGGTAATGGTATCACATTCTGTAGTGGCAGAGGCCTCTTGTATATTTCATAAAGATGAGCTTTTCCATACTTGCTCATCTGTATTGGAAAAAGAGTCGTACGAGTCCCTTGATCACTGTCCAGAATACACTAATACTAATCCATGCCTTAAATCAATCACGATGGAGCACTAGTGTTTCTGGTCAAGAACAGAGTGGAAAATGTGGTAGCCGACCTCTGTGCAACTCTAAAATTTGTGGTACAAACTCACACAAGAATTTCAGGTATTCAGCTACAAGTGAAACACGTTTCAAGGATTCCAACTAACGATCGAGTTCTCCAACTGGGTAGATATCAATCTGAATGCGTTCGTCATCAGTGGAAAATATTTGCAGCGTGTTAAAATATAATAATCGATGGCTAACGAGCACAGAAAAGTCGCCTAAGCCTTGGTCGCAGCGACTCGAGCCTCCTTGCCTCCCATGTGCCAATAATTGACCCATCGGTATCCTTGTGCTACTCATATTAGCGCCGTGAATACCGCATCGAAAATCAAGGTGAATCCGTACCTGATTGCGAGAACCAGTTGACAAAGTGACAGCCAAACAGTAGATAGTTCTTTGGTGTCACTGCCATCGAGTATCGCATGAAGACCGTAGAGTAGATGATCAAAGCACCCGTCATTCTCCCGGAAATCATCTCCTCGTCCTTCTTCAAATCCATCACCGCGGCCAGGGGAATACCAAAGTTGGACACTGGGCCCCAAAAGTGTGTCGACATGAGGTAATTTCGGAAATCGGGAGTCTTCATCCATGTGGTGCTAACGAGGATCAGCAACTTGTGTCTGGAGATATCGAACGCAGTATCCTCAATCTCATGTGATCGAGAACGGAATACCACACGCCTGGAAAGCGCTTACAGTCTAGTGACGGCCGACTCGGAGGCTGCTTTCGCCGCGGCAGAAGATGGAACGGACCTACAGGTATCAGAATATGTGCGTACATGATATCGCGAGTACAAACATGACGAATGAGATACAAGAGACCTCTTTCCTTGGACGATTTCCCAGATGGCTACTAGAAGATGCGGCTTTCGCGGAGGGGGGCAGATAAGAGGAGCTCACACAAACTCTATAGTCACTCCTCGTAGCAGGACTTTCCCACCAAATGCCCCCTGAAGCAATGGTCATGGCTTGACAGTTGATTAGCAGTATCGCATTGTTATACTGGAATCAGAAGACTCAACCTGAAGGAATCATCATTTACTGAAAAATGTCGATCCTTCTTTATATGATGGACTGATCAGGAGCATTTCAGAATCGGATCATAAGAAGTCATCGGATTCCGTGACCTGATGCCTCGAAATTTGGCGTCTTGTACGTGGTCACTTGTTTCTCTACGTGTTTCACGTCCTACAAAGCTCAAGTCTGTTTGGAAAATTAGCGCAATACGACAATTCCAACTTTCCTTGTTGATATACAATTGACGCTGGTGATCGTCCATTATTCATTCAGCGCTTGGTTACGCTTCACGTTCTACAAGAGTCAGTATCAGGAACCAAGATTCTCGAGAACACGAGAGATTTTCGGCACAATGATTTTCACAAATTATTTCACAGTCATTTTCTCAGACCAGGACCGTTGACAAGATACACTTCAAAACCGCTTCGAAGATGTAAAGCTCATCAGCTTTGGATTTTTTCTGACTTTGGGGACGACATGTATCTTACCACAAAGGTGCTGTCCACAATCATAATCTCACAGGTTATGAGCTTGGCAATTGATCAGTCACACGATGCCAAAAGGAATGGGATCTCATACTTGAAGAAACTTTCAAAAATGCCTTGCATGGGTGGTCAGGACTAACGACTCATGTCCTTACTCATTATAGACTCGGCCAACTCGATGAAACGTAACACGACCGGCAAAATGGCGGCAATACCAACGTTCGCACCAGAACAATTCGAAGTGTTCACAAAAATACACCAAGACACGTATTCATAGCGATTAATGTCGTCTTCTACGTTACTGGACTATGCTTGGCTACACAAATCATCGAGTTTGTAATTGTATATCTACAAGACTCGCGATGGATATATTGGTTCAAAGATGGCCAGGGGCATTTCTGAAGCAGGATCAGATTCGAAAGCGGCTGCATCTGCTGGTCTATGGCACAAAGAAATACTTTTTCCATCTCACAAAACGGAGCAAAAGTACACTGCGAATGAGCCATCAGGACGATTACATTTCCTTTGACCGGGTGATGTGTTACCTCTTGTCACTTTCTATTCTTTCTATTTCTTCATCTTGGCTCGCTAGCGAGCTCTTCTGCCTGGAGTATATTGAGTGATAAGCTACTCAAGGATAGCAAGACGAGACTTTTACGCACGACTACCTACGGATAACAACGGAGTAGGTCTTGAGAGATAAAGTAAGACACAGTGAAGATTACGGACGACTGCGAAACTACAAATACTAGCAAACTTGCCATCAAAGGATTTAAAGGGAGTATTGACCAAAGACTCCCTAGTGAAGCCATCTAAAGAAACCACAGGCGACTGATACCGAGGCGCTCACTCCGTACGAGAAGAAATCCTCGCGCGGTAAACCAATTGTCTCAGGACATAATTTGCGCTTCGTCCGTGCTCGAAACAATCATAGACATCATAGATATATATGTATGCCTTGCATCACATTGAGACACGATGAAGATTATATGAATTCACTAAAAGATGAGAAATCAAGTTTGTCAAAGGTTCGTCGGAAAGTCTCCTTTTTTTTCTTTCCTCCGCCGAAACCACAATCCAGATGAAGGTTACACGCGATGGAGACTTGCCAGCTCGATTGCGGCGCATCGCAGGTTTGGAAAACAAAGCACGCACTTGCTCGGTCGAGAATTTGCAATGACAGACATTAAACGGCGAGACTGGTCGTTGGAGGAACCATCACAAGACATACCACGTCCTCGGTAATGATGATGGAAATTTTTTAAAAGACAATATACTTGCTCATATAGCGCACAAGTAACTCTGCATACACGTCATCGCCAAACCTGCATACGACTTCAAAAATACAATCAATACATTAATCCAGGATCCTCAGACGATCCACTGACCTCTTGCCCAATGCCTTCCCCGGACGCAGCTCCAATGTCAGGCAGAGCGACCCTGTCCTGGCGAGATGTCACATCGTGGATGCGCTTAGTCTCCCGTGTCTACTTGCAGAGCCATATCGCTGTGAAGGTCAGGAGAATCATGAATCCGAGCAACGATTCAAAGAAGTCCTAGAAAAGTTCTTCCAGGTGTAGTAGCCTCTCTACCAGGTCGAACCCGAGAATGGTCTCAATGATGTTTCGAATAGTCGTACGAAATGTCACTTGCTAGGCCTGTGAAAGAAGTACAGATTTTATCTTGATGTCATAGAAAGGAATTTCTGATATGACTGGAGATATGTAAGCAGGCATAGAAGAGTTCCCATGAGAACAAACCAGAGAATGAGCAATTGCATGTTGGCTGTGATGTGTGCAGTCCAGGATTAGGAGACAAAGGAGAGACAGTTCTGACGCATCTTGGGAGTGATCAGAAGAACAACTGTTCACGACTGATCAACTCACGCTGTAGAACGCTCTCGCGAGAAGCGGCTACGCGCCCAAGTCTGTCGCTTGATGGCTGTCCAGGGTCAGAACCTTAATGTGGGTTACCGTCGTAGGATCGTACTCGATGCTTTGAGTTACATATAGTATGAAGGCACGTAGGATTCGCACCGTATCAGCAGGGTTAAAACGCTCCGTATGAAATGACAACAGGAGACTGTCGACTGCCTTATCAGAGTCCCTTAGCTCAAAATACCAATAGGATCGCCACGCAGTGCTGATATTCGAGACGCAATCGAACACTGGATGTGTCTGACTCTGAGACCCATCTGCAAAAGTCCAGTCTGCTGCAATGCGTTGCTAAGGATTCCAGTTGTCTAGCAGACCAGGCACCGCGGATGCAGCGCGAGAGCGAGCGGTGTGAGTCTTTGGAGCCTTTACCCGTGGACCCCTTCTCTGCTAGAGACCATGATCAGGTAGTGTATGCGCAGACCATTCATCACACCATGAATTGCTCAAAGAACCACCAGAATACATTGAAAACATGGCCAATGTGTTGTTTTCTGCCACAAAACAGTACCTCATCAAAACCATTGGGGCCGTATCACCTCTTAACATGAAGTGCTATCATCGAAACTTTCGAAGGCTACCAAGTGTCCCGTTGGGAACAAAGTTCGAGACATGAAATGACGCCAGAGAAACCTCATCCAGAAGGTAAAGCAAATCCTGAAAAGTCCGAGTATCCCAATTCATACTCCACAGAGCGCGAAAGGAACAATGGCGACGAAATCGTCGAACTGATGTTGTGGAACCCGTTGTTGGGTGATAGTCGTCCCAATGGTGGAGGAGTGTAGTTCGAGATAGCGAACCTGATAGCTCCACATTGAGTTTGCGATGTCTTCAGCTCGCGCTGAACGTCTGTATAATGGAGCATTCGGACCGCATAATGGTGATGTTTGAACTGCTGGCATATTTGTGACGGTGTGAGTTTGTGCTGGGTCTTGGGTGAAAGTGATGATCAATGCTAACTGTGACTTATACGCAGAATAATCTCACGGTGAATGCGACGATGTGAGTAGATCGATTGGAGGACTCGTGAGAGAGGAGCTAGAGGTCAAGAGTGACAGCTTTGGGTCTTGGAACAAAGCGAAGAAACAATATGGGCAGAGAAATCTCTTATAGACAGAATATGCGCGTCTTCGAGGCAGCTTCCGACCTGTCGATCAGCAACCGGGCGAAGATAACAAACGACTCCAAAAACAGCTTGACATGACGGACGAAATGAGGGAGAAAGATTGTCGGACGCTGGTTTGGGATGAGAAGCTCAGGAAAACTTGAGATTTCCATATATTATCTGTAGATGTCGTTCACCGTGTGAAGGCTAAGGCTGATAGTCGCCACGTTTCGAGGTAGCAGGAGACTAGAAGAATTTCAGTTCCGGGTTTTTCTTTAGCTTCTCGAAAGTGCTGTGCTTCGGTGAGCAAATCTTTGTCAATCTTTCTTTGAAACAGCTTGCTTTGAAGATATTTCCATCGAGACTCCTGGTCGCACGGGTGCACAAGTCTACTGTGCTTTTGTGGAGCGCCCTCTGCGTGGTTGACTTATGATCGAGTATTCTATCAGCGTGTATTTGATCATATCGTCGTTACGTCGTGCCTATCTTGAAATCAGATTTGCATGATCCATGCAGATCCAGGAGTCTAAGACGCAGATCCAGGAGTCGGAGACGCAGATCCAGGGGTCAATGAATAGAAAGAGGACTATCTCTTGAGACCGAGTAGCAAAACACCACAATCTGTGCAGCAACTTGTGCTTCATAATACATCATGGCGCGCAGTCGCGACATGCTTCAACATACCAGCGATCAGAAACCAACGTGCAGTAGCTTGACAACGCTGTTGCCTGGATAGCGGTGAACTCCTCCTGTATTTCCTTTCCATTCATATCACCCACGGTCATGATTAGAAAGCCTTGTGCAATTATGACATGACGGAACGGGCTGGATGATCGGAAAGAATGGTAGACTGTCCCATCACCGAGGAAGAGGGTTGCTCTGCGGGTGGTTGAGGTGCACGGAGACACACGCCAGTCGAGAAGTGCAGACAACTCGGCAACGCGTGAGCAAAATCTCGTGATGCGGCAGAATTCGAAGTTTCACGTTAATGGCCACTCGAATATTCAAGTATGCGTCTTTCACGTTAAGAACTTACCATTTGAGGTTCTGCAATCATCACTTGCACCTTTCAGCATGACGCAATATCCTATGAGCGCGTTCGGCTTAGCAAAAGCAACCTAGGTCAGCTTGAGAATGGGCGACCCGGTCAGCCACGTACATAAGTCTATCGTTGAGATCTCCTTTAGCTCATCACGAACATCACCGTGTCGCGAGGTTGTTGACTTGTGCCATTGGCATTTGCTGGTCAGCGTTTCGTCATGTCAACCAGATCTCTCTCTGACAGAAGTGGACGGATTGATGGTAGTACACTTATTCCATTTGCTGTTCCAGCCAGGCCGACGCTACATCTTCAGCAATCAATGGAAGCAATGTCTACTAACAGTCTGGCCGACCCTGGTCTAGCACAGCTCTGACGCAGTGCGAGACGCTTACTGACTGTATGCCCTGAAGCTGTCACGTTCTTGCTTCAATGCTGAACGTGAACTCCCGCAAGAACGTGTCTGATATTAGAAGACAGAACAACAGGGATCAGCACGCTCGTGGCTCGCCAGTGCCGCTCTTTCTATCACAGGACTTGGCTCAAAACAGCTTTCGGTCCGCCTTCCTGAACGGACACAATCTCGGACCCTGCAGTCAAACAGTCAGACAATGCAGTCGCCACATCAACTCATTTAAGACTGTTTCAGCGATCCGTATCGCTGTGTATGCCGGAGATCGATTGGCACGGCGCGCCGCTACCGAATGCAGCTCTGGCGCCTTTCATTTCGTGCAAGACATCCCTTCAGGAGGCTTCTCATCCCACCTCCGTCTGCCACGTCTACCACCAAAACCATACGCTGCTTGGCCCGTATCCTTCAACCTCGGCAGGCTAGCCTCCCGTTTTTGGATGCACTCATGCTCATGGTGAATCTCTCACGATGTGCTTGTTCTCGCTCGGCTTGCCAGAACTGCAACCCAAATTCAAGGATGCAATGATTTGTGCGAAATGAAAACTGAACCGCAGTCCCACTGATTGTGGCGCGAGAGTCACTGAAAGCACCGATCGACACAGCGCTCTTGCCTTGAGCTTTTCATTATTGTAGTACACGATCCAGTGGCTGCCCTTCTATTATTGTAGTCTACGAGTCAGTGGCTAGCCTTCTGTCTGTGTAGACCGGGGCTGGACAACAACCTCTCTGGAAAGAATCAACAAAAAGTGCTGATCGATCTTGTACCTTGTGTTACAGGGGATTAATCTAATCTAATCCTCATGCATATGAGGCTTCAGGAACACGAGGCCGATAGTGGTGGGACAGCTGCACATCTTGCTGATCTAGCGTCAAGAAGATTATAAAAGCATCGCTGCATCCTCTTGATTTTCTCAAATCTCACACACACACTTTTGAATCTTTGGCCACACTGGAAGAGAAGTCTTGGAGCTATGCCTCGCTCGTTGAGCGAGGCTGAGAGGCAGTCTGACCAGGTGGTCACGCCTCGAGAACAAGAGGCTGCCGATAGCCTTCTGCTCCTCCACAGGTGCATTCGAGATTTCAATGTAGAACGACAGGGAGCTACGATGGAGCATTTGGCCTACATTGCTAACCTAGCAGCTGGAGTCGACGGGTCAGTCGACGACGAATTTCAGAGACCCGTCGACTTTGGTCCTCGCACCTCGTCTCCTCGAACAGAAGTACGCAGTCGAAGAGCTCGGAGCAACGAGGTCTCCGAGGATGTGCCCTGCGAGCGAGTCAGGGCGCCATCTACTGCTGCCATCGAGTCGAGAGACTGGTGTCATACACTCAAGTTGATTGACCCGAAGGACCTCCAGGCATTCGCGCCGCCACGCAGTGCTTTCGAGCGAGTGAGCATTCCAAGCTCATCGACGTTGTCAAAGTACAGTCCGGATTGCGCCAGAAACTATCAGGCAGACCCTGATCATCCTCATCTGGCTGTTCCAGAGCAACAACTCATTGCAGGCTTTGGTGAGAGTCTGCCTGAGGCGCAATACCTGGCATGCAAGGCGCGAATCTTCGCATGTCATCGCTGGCGCACGTTGGAAGATGGTCGAAATCACAATATCGAGTCTTCCCAACAGTGCTGCGCGATCGACGTCAGGGTTGTCTCGGTGATTCACAAGTGGTTCGACGCCTCAGGGCTTTTCGAGCAAGCAAAGGACGTTGCAGACACACCGCAACGTCCTGCTGAGTTGAAGTCTCTCAGACTGATCACTGGTGGTCGGAACGGGCGGGGATCATCAAACACACCCGCACGCTCCGCTTGATTCTTTACTAGGAAGAAGGAATCAACACTCGGGACAACCTCGTTGCGAAGCGCACGGTGGGAGCATGGCAGGGTCGCACAGTGAAATTCTTGGGACGACGGCAATGAACTTGGAGGACGATACTCGCAAGGAATGTAGATGATGAAGAGTGACGAATATTAGTAGAAAAATTCCTTGTATATATACCTCTATTCAGTATGTACGCATGGTCATTCAAATCATTACGAATGTCATGACCCAACCGTGCTCGATTGTCACGACTGAGAGAGTACTATTCTACTCATTGTTTCAACGCCATGTGCTCGGCTAAATGTCTCAAGCGAAGTCAATGTTTGATCGCCAACGTGAATTATATCCCAGACTAAAAGATTGCATGCTGACGAGATGCTTTATTTGAAGGCCAAGTAAAACTGCGCAGACTAACCATGTTATCGTCATGGTTGACCTGTCCGGGGGCCTTTTTCTTTCCGACTGGGCAATGTGCTCAACCACATAAGGTTTTTTCACTTGGGTCATGCCAGGCTGAAGTCTTGTAGCATCGTCAAGCGATTAGAGAGCTAGATGGTGAGCCTCGGGGAGAACGAGCCAGTCTTGCTCTGTCAAAACAACCTGGATGTTCAAATTTTTGCTTGATGGACATTTAGAGCATGAGCATCAATCTTCAGGGAGCTCGATCATTAAGATGACTAGACATTGGCGATACACACATTCATGATGAGCTTCTCCAAACAAGAGTGTTCATTTCTCTGTCTCTGAGCAACGTCTAATCCGTTTCTCTGTCTCCGAGCAACGTCTAATCAAATGACTCAAGTACAGTCTCTGTGAACTGCTGCAAGTGCATCATCTTCTACGAGTACGAAATACTCCCCAAGTAATATGCACATTCGAGAAAGCTGCTAAAAGGCTTGATTCAGACAGAGTTCATACGCGCGCCATTCGCAGTTTCAAAGTATGCAAGGAGGGGAGTATTTCCTGCTTGGGCCGATCCCGGCAGGCCCACCCACTCAAAAGGCAGCGGTCCGGTAGTTGGACGGCACACGACTGTCGAAGATGCATGGATAACAAGCTACTTTTTAATATCTGAGATACAGCGTGCACGATGCGCCTCTTGAAATGGGACTTATACACGGTGGTTACCGTCTTAAGCCATCAAGTCTCCACCAATTCCCAGGATTCTCTCTCTCCATCGCCTTATTGTCTGTCCACGTTTTCTCCCTAGTCATATCGTCTCGTCAGCGACACGGAGCAAAAGCAGCTGAGTATCTGGCGCAAGTCTCATTTCTAAAAATGAGATCAACAAAAAAAGGAAAAACAAACGCGGAACGCGCCAAGTCTAATAAAACTCCTCGAGATATGAAATTTACACCTCTCACACAACGACCAGCAATACCTCCAGATCCTTCTGGCTCGTCCTTGAGATCTTGGTCTGGTAAGTGTATTCCTGCAATGAGGTTCACTCCACTGACTCTTGTCAGATAGCTGGTCGACTGAGCGTCATTCTCAACAGAATCGTGCTCTTGGCGCAAGAGTAGCGAGCAATCTAGCCTGGCCTAGTCAGCCGGTCAAGAGAGGCTTGCAACTTGTACTTGGCCCAGCTTACGACGATCTTTTCACTCCTCCGGTCGTGCAAAGCAGTATCCGGCGGTCGCCTTGGGACGCTTTCGATACTCCTAGTGAAAGATCATCGACCGCTGTGAAGGCTCGCGCTCTATTGCGCCCAAATGTACAAGGTACCACCGCCCGTGCTTGATTTCCATGTAGAACTCTTTCAACAGCACCCCAACGAAAAAGTACGCTACAATATGAGCGTCTAGTCTACACACAGGGAGGGAGCGCGAACGCCAAGGCCGATTGTGCTCATTTCCAATAAAAAATGCATTCCACTGCGGCAAGTCAAAGAAGAAGACGGTATGCCAAGAGGTGTAGAGTCTGTGACCGAGTCAAGGTCGGTCAGATGACAGTGGTCGCATGAAGACAAGAGCCAAAGTTTCCAGGGCTGTTTCACAAATTGTACCTGTAGAGTCCTACGAGAAAAATCAAAAGAGGAATCGGCGATAAACCCACAAGTTTCGATGCAGGACTGGCCGTTTGTATTACTCTGAACTTTTATCGGGACCTATGTAATTTGACAACTGAGATCGAATGGAACATAGCTATGAAAGAAAAACTTTACATGAGCTGTTGTACCTGCCTTCCGACTAATCATAGCGTGTGCAATGTGAATCATGCCACAAATTCGAGCATCTCTGATCAAAGTTCTGCATCATCTTGGGCTAATCTAGCCAACAGATTTTGAAAACTTAAAGAGCAGGATCGCGGTCAAGAACCTGCACAATATTGAAGATAAAGTACCGAACAAGAGAACGAAACTGATCAACAGGATACAACAATGATGAATCAATGAACTTACAAACCAAACTCGCCACAAATAAAGACACTGGTACTGGTACACGCTTACAAAACCGTTACACGCCTTGATCCGGGCCACTGACTCCTGAGTTCTCTTGTCGTTCTTCAGCATTTGGTGTTGAACGTGCACCAGATTGTGCTGCATTTGTAGGCGACAAGATGCCCTGGATGCGATTTCTTACGAGATCCCCTCCACCTTCAAGGATTTCAGCGGTAATGCGCGAATTTCGAAGTTCATTGGCGCTATCGAGTAGTGGAATTCCAATCGGGGAGTCCTGCGCCGCGGAGTTCTTGTCGGAAGTCTTTCTGCGCATGGACTTGATAGCTCTCACAGCGACTGCGGCACAGATGACGATGAACGTGAGGACGAAGCTCCACGCCAATGCTCCCACAAGGATCTCCACCATGAGACTGTTACTCAGGTCGAGGACCCTAGCCAGCAGATCAGAATCGTCGATGGCATGACAGAGCCACCAGCGGTCTGACTGAGATTCGCTTCCTCCAGTAGGGAGGGACTGTGCTTAGAAAGAAAAGAGATATCTGTGGATCTTACAGTCGAGTTCCAGTCGTTGGTAGACCTGATGACCAGAGCCCAAGACGTCTGCAGCAGGCTAGCCAAGACTAGGCATAAGCGCATGATCCCGCGTTATGAAGATATCTTGAAAATATGGTGCTAGTGATATGGGTCGAGGAGACAGAGAACGAGAACACAGCTTATATACCAGTCGAGGCATCTCGGTTGTGATCAGCAAGATCACTGTTCATGGCTGAACAATGAAGATGCTGGGTATTCAACTGAATTGCGATCAAAGTGGCAAGCTTGTCACCAATCCTTTCCAGAACGAGCTCATGTCGACTCTCGCAAGATCTCTGGAGTTGGCAATGAGGTATCCATATCAACAATGAACGAGTCTGTATGGTGGCTACGATCCTCTTTGCCTTGCAGTCATAAGGCTGTGTAGGACACGAAAGCTGCGATATCGGCGAGCAAGCTCATTACTGAGGACTAAATCTTCTTCCATCAAGTGCCAAAATCTGTCAAGGAGACTCACTGAGCTGCCAACCTGATGGGACTATTGAGGATGATGTCCGAAATTACTATCTTGTCAGATAAGATTGGTTGCAACGTGAACCTTTATCTTGTTAGTTGATGGAAGGGCGTGTTCAACATGCCGGTCTAGAAGCGAGCTATGATAGCTGGCAGAACTGTTATACAGCTCTCAATATGCTGCCCGTCCTATGGTCATACAGCACGCAGCTAACAGCTTAGAGTGCCTGTTACGGTCGTCACAAGGATAGTGGCTAATTCACTCCATCTCTTCTCCGAGACTCTTCCTAAAGACGTCGAAGATCTGTTATGCTGACTGGAGCTAGAGGATTCATCACCACTGACACACTACTAATACTCTACAGGGCGAAATCGAGTGGCGTGGCAGATGATATCAGCCACAGCCACGATCTCAGCGAGGGACTGATCAGTGGAGATTAACTCTATCCCACGCTGCTCCCCACTTATGATACTAGTACTACGAGACTCCAACCACGCAAGCCAAACTAATCAACAAGACACTGACAGAACCAAAGATCCATTCCTGCCCCCGATCGACACACAGAAGTCATCGTGAGCACTTCAGCAGCGGACAATTCGTTCTTTCCCGACTATGCATACATCCAGGACAACACCTGGCGACGAGCAAGAGTTGCCTTCGTTTCATCGTCCGAGTGGTGAGACAAATATCAAAGCTGACACATCGGTCACACCACGTATAGAAGATAGAGCTTCACACCACGGAGTGCGTAAGATGCGGCCCAGATATGCACAATTCGAGGGATTCCAAAGTGGAGATGGACCACGCATTTTCGCCATTCTTGGCACTATTACCTTGGCTATGGCTATCATCTACATTATATTGAAGCTGAAGCGACGATCTCAAGAGTGAAAATCCTCAAGAAGGTAGAAACTGGTCTAGCCTGCGAAAGTCCGCTGCCCGTTGTGTTGTCTTTCGACATGAAAGTTTGTTTTCAGGTCGTCACAGATGTGAAAAATGACCTTACCCACGTCCCTAATTTCTCCCTTGGCTCAAATTTTGCCAGTTTTCAGATTCAAACATTAGCAAAAGAGAAAATAAATTGATGTAGTATCTCAAGTGCGCGTACAAGTTGTATTTTCAGACTTGAGATTTAGATATAGACACTAAGCTGAATCGAATTTGGCTCATTGGTAGACTCGTAAAACAAAATGCAAGTCCTTTGTTGCAATCATCCTTGGCACTAGTATGTAAATAATCACCTTTCTAGTTTCTTATATAAAGACTTTCAAATGAAGAGATCCAATCAGACCAGGCGAAGAAACATTTTTGAGACTGTCCTGCGGCCGCAGAGTCTGCTTCTCTTATTATATGATGCAGCTTACGGCTAGTACTATTCCCGGAATGCATACGCAACAGAAACAGCAACAACAACAGGCCTCGTTGTCGGAGCAGCCGACTTCTTTGCCTTCAGACTTTGCGTGCGGTTGTTCTGTGACTGTTTGTTGGCCTACGGAGGGTCTAGCCACCGGCGCAGGAGCTACTGTTACCGGCGCAGGAGCTACTAATGCCGACGCAGGAGCTACTAATGCCGACGCAGGAGATGCCGACACATTTTTTGGACGCTTTCTCGCGGGTACTGACAGAGACCTCGCTACTGGAAAAGGTACCCCTATCGCGGCTGCTGGAGCCTCCGTCAACATCAGTCTCTCAGGCGCTACATGTCCTTCGTTCTTCTCATGTGCAACTCTTGGTACTGGAGTAGGTCGTTCTACAGAAGCATGTTCCTCATCTTCTACCACGATCCAGTCTTGCATCTCGGCACAGTCATGATACGATGGCGGGTTGAGGGTGTCTTTACAGCGACACTGAACTGACTCTGGCTGGCTCATAGACATGAAAAACTTATCTGCAGAATATGATTCCAGATATGTGTAAGCACTTGCAAGAAGCAGCTACTGAGATGAGATACTGCTTTGAACGAAATGCCCCTCTATGGCTCCGAGTAAAATTCGAATGATCTCCTAAAAGGCATTATAGGTGCGAAATTAGGTGATTTTCATATCGATAGAGACGAACCACGAATCGGAAATCATCACGAACAGACCCGAATCGTCTTTGTGGTCTCGTTAGATTCCGTTACCAAATTCACATCAAATGGAGTTGTTGAACAACACTTGACTGCCTACACTTCACTGAGCTCCCCACTTCCCCCACATTCTATTTCCTTTTTGAACCCTCAGTGTAACGGATCAGAGGCAGACTCAAGCAGCTTCGTGAATCTGTATACCACATGCAAGCTAAGAAGTCAAGAGGTTGCAAGCGCTTGGTGATCTTTGGCTAGTCTCATATTAGTGCGTCGAGTCCCTGAAAAGCTAGGATTTGGGCCAAGATTGTATAGCTGAGCTTATCGCGACCGACAAATCTCCACTCGTACCTTGCCCACCCGGGCTCGCCAAGCATGTCTTTTCGCAGCTATAGGAGAATATAGGAAGCTCCGCGATTCGTGGATTGGCAAGACAAGCTGCTCTCAAGACTCTTCCCAAGTATTGTCTCTTGACCCTGGATCATGATTAATCCCGTGGAATCACCACTTGACATGTTCCCGGCATTCTCTCGCATGTTCTGAATGCTTTCTAATTGTTTTGGAGTCATTTGCGAGAACTTTCGCCGAGCCTAGCGTTTCCATTTCGCCCAAATCTGGAAAATGTGATCAGAAGCCAGCAGACTGAATATAAAATCAGGTCTTCGCCTGTACCGTCTTTCAACTTCATTCTGGTTTTTACGGCCAAGATCACCTTTACGAAGAATTACAGCGAACATGTCGGACAGCTCCAAGCAATTGACCAACTTCGAGAGTGCCATGAAGAATGCGGTGAGATCGAACGGGCGTCAAAGGGCGATGTGCACTCTGTCTATGGTCTTCGCCGATGACAACACGGGAGCTAAAGCGGACTGTGCAAACTTTCAGCGCACATTCACGAGGCTTTTTGGGAGCCTCAATGTTTCTTGGGAGATGTCAGGTCGCCCCAACCTGGGAACCTTCTTGGAGGAGGAACTGGAGCCAAGGCTGCCAGACAATTGGGGCCAGGGAACGGAGGATGACATCTTGGTGGTCCACTACGCTGGTCACGGGAAACTAGTGCGCGATGGACCGAACGCAAAGCTGGTACTGATCCCGAATGCAGACGCCAAGATGTCCAGATGTCTGGGCTTCTCCACCCTCCTCGACGGTCTCACGTTCTGGTCCTACGACAGGCCAAAGCTCAGTACCTTGTTCGTCTTGGATTGCTGCCACTCAGGGGCCAGTGCTAGTCGAAAGATCGAGCAGCCCATTGAGGTGGTTTACGCAACCAAGGCGACAGGAGTTACAGGGAGCCGTGGTATGGGGGATGCACTGTCATTCAGCCAGAAGTTTGTGGGGGCGTTGAACAAGATCCGGATCAGCAAACCTCACAAAGAGTACGTTGACCCGATCGAGATCATCGCCCATCTCAAAGAGCATGGGGTCGCTGGAGATGCCGGACATACAATCTTACGCGGAACTCAGCGCATGTCGTTGTACTTCCGCACCGTAGACAGGTCCGCTCCGAGGCCCCAGGCTGTTGAGACCACAAAGGTCTTGCTCAGGCTGCACATCGCGGAGGGCCCAGAGAGTGCCAATAGCAAGGAGTTCCTTGCCCTGCTACGACAGATGGCAGGCACCGTCGCACAGATCGACGTTCTGAGTGTCGACCGGTCGCGCTCAATCGTTGTTCTGGTTCGTTGTGCGGCAATCTGGGGCCTTCGAATAATGCAGCCTGAACTCCGCGATCGGGTGTCGTTTCTAGGCTGGTCGTTCGAGGATCTTTTGGCAAGCTCTGGTACTGCGTTCGAGCCATCTGACTTATCGACGGACCCGAGCTCTGAGATTGTTACCTCCTCAGATGCATACGACGGAGGAACGCCGCCGACCTCACCTTTGGAAAGTTCAGTGAAGTCTGAGTACAGCGAAGAGCGGGATTGAATGATTGGGTCATATTGTAATTTTCTATTTTTGTTTCCTGTACATATGGTGTTATGCTTTACAAAAGGTGCAAATAATGAAGGCCGACTGTATAGACTCAAGTTTGAGCTTGTTCAGCCCTCAATGACTATCCATTGGCTGCCCCTACTCGTTGTCAGTTGTGATCAAATCAGAAATGTTGCACAGTTGCATGCTCACGCTCCGCTGAGAGCTCCTCACTTCTCCACACAAGTTCCATGATTGTGTAGCCACAGCCTTGGCGTATTGCATAGAAATGAAGTGACTCTTGAGTACCGGTATGTCAAGATCTAGAGAAGCTCAGGATGTGAGTGGATCGAATTGAACGTTTATGATGTCTGGCAGGGTCATCGAGACGCTGACGAGATGAACAATCGTGGCCCATGATATATTCGTATACCACAAGACAACAAAGACTTTGCAAGCACTCGCTAATCGCCTCCCAGTTTGATGAGCAATTCCAAGGAAACTCATTATCATCATAATAGTTTCCTGATATTCCCATGCTCTCACTAGACTACAAAAGTTTTAATCTTTCCGATATCAAGAATCAGCCAGTTGCCTGCCACCGCGACTACCGTAGTCAAACACGAGATATTTGGACTCCGATGAAAGGACGGCCGCAGTCAAAACGAGATATTTGGACGAAGGACAGAGCTGCTTCCCAAGGGTTACTTGCTGGCAGTGATCTCGCCTCCTGGAACAGTTGTGCCTCCCAGTACTGGACGTCACCTGCTTCTCCTGTCTACTCTATCTCCGATGAAAGGGTTGCGGCCGCAGTCAAAACGAGATATTTGGACGGAGGACGAGAGCTGCTTCCCAAGGGTTACTTGCTGGCAGTGATCTCGCCTCCTGGATCGGCAGGCTGTGATGAGAGATCCACGAACTTTCAGAAAGATCGTGGGAAGAGAACTCGAGAGACTCTTCCAAAGAGCGACATGGCAAGACGAGAATCTTGCCTGAATCTTTCGGTGATAATGATGTCTTGCGCGCGCAAGACTTGGTTTTGAATTGAATCGGGTCTCCACAGACAGCTGGTTTAGAAGCGTTCAATGCTTGCAAGACTGAGCTGTAGGAGACAATCGGAAGGGGAAAGGAAGGAAATGTTTCCAGGGTCGATCGATATTGATGATGATTCCTCGGATGCGTGAGACCTGAGAAGAAAGAAGATGTCCACATGCGGCCGAATTCGAGGCTTGCAGAGCATCCAAGATCGGACTGTGAATGAAATACCTGGTAGACAGTGAAATCGATCCTGGCGCTCTGCTTTCAACCATGTCTCGAATGCGCGTGACTTGAGACGGGTGCAAATATCCATAAGGTTCCGAAGCTGAAGAAACCGGTGCCTCCAATGCCAAAGTATCAGGCAGTGCGAACGCCCGCGAAACTAGGAGTGGTGACTTTTGTTGTGGTCATCCTCCGGCTCCTCGAAGACAGTCGCCATCAACTGCGTCGAGCGAGAAGGGAGATTGTCACATGGAGTCATGTCTCGGTCTAGCGTATGCTCGTCGTCGACTTCACACTCCTCATGCTTTTGATCCTCAGCATTCAGTATCGGGGAAGGCGGTGAAGAACTAGAGCTTGAGGCAGGCGAGTCGTCGTCGTCGTCGTCGTCGTAGTACGACCCTTCATTGTCGTCATCCGAATCGTCGCTGTCGTCCCACACGACTGGAGTGTCCCAGTCAATTTCCGCAACGTTTAATTTGCTCGTCGAAGCTTGGGTCATTGAGAACAGGCTGTTTGGTTTGCTGACTCGTTCGCCCACGCCTACATAGT
>JADGMU010000329.1:0-23139 GCA_016920895.1 Vaccinium myrtillus | reverse complement strand
ATAAATACAATGAAATCAACGATCTTGATCATCATGATTGTATCATGGTCGTGTGGCTAACAGTTGATCGGACATAAAACATCATTTTTCTAATGAATTTGCGTCTCGATGAAGGGGATTTCTAACCCCAATGAAGCCAAAATTTTACGTGAAGGATTTAATCAATAAGCATAACAAAATAAATGATTCTCGATCATCATGATTGTGTCCGGTCATGTGGCTAACACTTGATCGAATATATATAAAATATCATTTTTCTAATGAATTTGCGTCTCGATGAAGGGGATTTCTAAATCCAATCAAGCCAAAAGTTTACACTAATGGTTTAATCAGTAAGCATAAGAAAATCAACGATGTGGATCGTCATGATTGTGTCACGGGCTGTGGCCACTAGACATTCATTAACAATGCGAGACTTAGTTTATTATGAAGTAAGCTGAACGTATAGATTCTAGAAGTCATTAGGAGTCTATTTTTTATAATAGTTGATCTGAACCGTTAAGATTTCACGTTTTATTTATTCCACCATTTTCACTAAAATTAGAAATCATCGAATATTGATAACCACATGATCGGTAGGACATTAATGTGTTATTACGCATAAAAGTCTTAGAGTGCACCATCCAAGGCCCACCTGAGTTCTTTTTTTTGCTATCTGAACCGTCTATCTTTTAGATAATATGGATTATATTATTTTGTACCAGAAAGAAGTTAATCGCATATCGTTAAACATTTGATCGGACGGAAAAGATCATTTTATTAATGAATTCGTTTCCCGATGAAGGGGCTTTCAGAACTCGAGTAAGTCAAAAATTTGAATAACTAATTTCATCAATAAACACAATGAAATTAACAGGATCGATCTTCAAAACAAATAGGTTATTGTGGTTCATTAGATATTAGTACTCAAGATATTAGTGTTGATAGGATACCGATAGTATCCACAATGAAATTAATTTTTGAAAAAAGAAAAGCATTTAGGATTCTAAACTCTTAATGAAATTTAAAGAAAAGGTAGACAAGTGGCTCAAGTATCTAAAGTTAATTGATTGAACTAATTTTTTCTGAGGCAATTGAAAAAATTACTTTAAAATTAGTGGTCGAGTTGGATCAATTTTTGTGGAACTCCAAAGTGGACTTAACACCATTGGTACACGGTGGTCGGTGACATAGCATTACCAGATCAATACTTAATTTGAGAATTCCTCTCATAAAAAGATCAAGGCACGATGCTACAGGTACCGAAGGCAAAGGTACCGAAATTGTACTAATCGGCATAATCCGAACTGTTTAATAATTTTAAAATAATTTTTCGAGCGTCCTTACAAAAAATCAGCTCAATTAGATATACGGAAGTGCTTCATCCAAACATCAAGTTTTTCATTCAGAATTCAGGATCCTAAGTTCTGAATGAAAAACTTGAAATTTGGATGAAATACTTACGCATATCCAATTGAGCTGATTTTTTTGCAGGAACTCTTGGAAAATTATTTTAAAATTATTGAATTGTTCGGATCAATCCTGTAGGACCCAAAAGTGGACCCTGCGTAGCGATTAGTACTATTTGTGTACCTCGGCCTTCGGTACCTATATGTTTATCGAAAGATCAACCCTAAAAACTGCCCCCAATATTTTCGATGTAGAACATGGCGCGATTTCTCTCGTCAGTTCTCCCATCACCCACGACTCCCTGAAATTCGTTCTTATCTCACCTCAATTCCCTTTAGCTCTCCTCTCTTTGTATCAGATTTTGAAGCTTCGGTGGATTTTCTTGGGAGAAGTTCTGCCTGAGAGAAATTTTCGTCTGAAGGTAATCCTATTCTCCCTGTTCTTCACGTCAAATTCGCTCCAATACATGGTTTTGAGTGGGGAATTTGCATCTTCTTCTTCTTTCTTTTTTTGTCAAATACCTCCATAGATTAACAAAGAGACAAACTTGCAAACCCATGGATTGATGTGTACGGAATCTTCAAAAGTGCAGTTGCTCCACTTTCATTGATTTGGGTTAATTTGTTAATTTTAACGTCCAAATTAGAAATACTCAAAATTGCAGTTCCTCCACTTAAGTGTCTAATTAAAGGGGTATGCATGCATCTATTTGTTGGGTGAAGTCACTTACCAAAGTACCAAATGCTAAGGTTTGTCCTTTTTTGCCCCATCCTTTTAGAATACCCGGAATTAATTTTTTACTTTCATCATTCCTTCATAGATAGTCTGTTTATGGTATTATTGTTTTGTAATTTGTTTTCCTTACTTGCGCCAGTAGCTTGATTTTCCTAACTGGTGAGCAAAAAAAAGATAAACCATACATATAATCCTCTTTCACAAACACACAATGAAAACAACTCTTTGCTAGAGGGAAACAAGTTCCCCCTTTTTAAACTTTGCAAACTATCCGAGGCACCCTAGATTACATAACTATTACATGACCAAAATAGAAGATTATGTGTGCTAGCAATTCTGTTTTGTTAAATATATTCATTGATGGAAATAGATCTATAAGTACAAAATCAACAAGTAGGCAAATTAGATAACTTAAAATAGATTATTATAGCTGACACAACCATAAAAAAAGTAGCTACGTAAGTGCGTCAATAGCTCCCATTTACGAAAAAAGAGTAGTTACGTGGTTTGATCTCCTAGCTTACAGATAGAAAAAGCTATAAGCTTCAACCTTTTAAGATTTTATTCCCTAAGTTTGAATTTGCTAACGAATGTGAATAAAACAGCCCTTTAAACCTACATTGCTTGTTGCCTGAAATTGTGATGTCCACTGTGTACAATATAAAAATGAAAAACCTTTTGGCCAAGTATATACATGTATTTCCATCAGTTCATGTCATAACAGCATGTTAGTCAAATTAGTGCCCCATAAAATTGCAGTTAATGATAATGAAGTGTGAGAGATTAATGAAAAAACTATAACTATTGAGCACTGGAATTCAGGAGACTCAAATGTTAAAGTTGAACTTTCTTCCACATCTATTTGTACCATGTGTGAGGGATGCTTGTGTTGACAAGAGTCCTTGCCAGTCAGTTAATTTTGAGGGCACACAAGAGGAAGAGGTATAACTATTAGAATTAACATGCATTCACTTTTAGATGCCATTAGCCTAGGGATATTGCTATACCAAGTACCGAATTGCTCTCTTTTTGTTATATGGATTACAATTTTGTTTTGGCTCCAATTATCTGGTGGAACCCTGGAAGTACTATCTTTGCTGGTAATATGAAAGCTTATCGTCATCATGATCGGTCATGACGTTCCTTAGTAAGTTCCTTGATTATCTAATGCGCTCTTAATCTCTTTCCTCAAGTAATATTACGTATATACCGATGACATTTCAGTTTGTCTAATTTATTCCTATTAGGTGGTGAGAAATCTATTTTCTCATTTGTGTGGATTTCTGAACTTTAGGTTCATTGTGTCCGTTATTGAAAGTCTAACTCTAAATTCCATTTATATTTGATTAGCCCTGTATTTTGCACTCCTCCACCGCTGGCTATCGTATATGTTAGGAGAAGAAACCCAAAAAAAAAAAACTAATACTTCATCTGCTGTTTTTCCTTGGCATGCTGGCATAGAAGCTTGGACTGAAACCATGTCTAAGACCTTTATTCCAACTGAATGATTTCATCCAACTGGAAGACACATTTCGGATCTGCCAATATGGGTGCCTTTTGTGTTTTTTCTTTGAGCTATAAGGACTTTGTGGTCGCTGCAATGTTTTTTCCGTTACGCCAAATATTTCTGTTTGGGCACAGATATCTATGACATCTCTATCTTATTTCTTTTAGTCCTTGTTGCTGTTGCAATCTAAAATTCATTATGCATACTGCACTTCTAGGACACACATATCCTTTGACCTCTCTTTCTTTTTCATATGGTTGTCTATGGTAACCTACTTATTTTATGGGATCTAGCTCCTGTTAGATGAAATCACGGAACTTAGATCATAGTCTTGTGATTTTGATATGTTTGGGATGCCTATTTGTATTGCTTGTAAATGTTCTGTATTTTAGAGTATTTCAGAACCTGGTATGTATTAGTCCCATCCCCAATTGATGTAATCTACTATTTTGGTACATATTTCATCTTTCAAAAGGGATTTTACTTCCTCTTGGTTTCAGGTTGAATTTCCATTGTGCTAATTCTAATGATAACGTGTTAAGATACTAGTTGAATGTCTAGTTTTGATTTCATTTTGGTTCTCCCACTTGTTCTAAATCTTAGCCTTAGTTTGGCCTTTTCCTCTTTCTATATGGACTTTTTGGCTATATTTCTTGCGGCTTATATCCTTTGCCTCTTTCCAAGTAACCTTCTTCTATACTCAATATTCTCTTTTGCCGATAAAAAAAAATTAAAAAAATTGTTAACTTAGTACACCTTTACTCTTGTAATTGCAGGTGGTGGAAAATTTTGATGGGGATAGCTACGTGGTGAAACCCATTTGCAAAGGATTCACATCCATAAATTAGATTTCGTGTTTCTTATTAGGTTTTAGTTGAAATTTGACATGAATAGTTAATTGGTGTCTCGTGAATGAAAGTTAGGTATTGCTAATTATGTAAGGTTCATGTAATTAGCTTCTGAATCAGTTGTGGACTTGTAATAGTGACAAAATATTTTTATTAATGGCACATGGTTTCACTAAAATAGTCCCAATAGCATTTCTCTCTCATAAAACAATTGGATTGTGGTGAAAAGATGATTTTGTAACAAGTAACCTCTTGTGACGAAATCACTCTTATTGTGATGAAATTTCTTGTATAATAATCTCATGACGAATTACTTTTTGTCGCAAATGGTGTGTCCAGACAGATTTTTTTGTGACATAATTTGGTAATGGTGACGAAATTAATGATGATATAGTGACAAAATAATGGTTACTAATTTTAATTTTTTTTGTGACGAATGAGTTTTTTCTCACCACAAGCTTATAATGACGAAATTAGATTACCAATTGTAACAAGTTTGTTGTCTCAGTAGATTTCTAAAGACGAAACTTAAGTTTTTGCAACAAAATAGTTTGTCACCATAATATTTTTGTACCTCGTAGAAATACTTTATTGTGACAAACCTCTGCTTAGAGGCAACAAAAGAATTACACATTGTGACAAAATATTTTGTCACTACTAGTGAAACTTTTTGTGACAAAACTCTTTTTGTCACCATAGTTTTTGGTTTCTTGTGACGAGTTTGAAATTTTGTCACAACAATGACGAGTGTGAAAATTTGTCACAACAAACTTATTACTACAAGCTTCTTGTGACAAAAGGGCGACAAAAATATTTCGTCAGTATAACTTTGTAGTGACAAAAAACTATATAGTGACGAAAATTTTTGTAGCAAAATCAAGAATTTGTTGTAGTGAATAGCATGGTGCGCTAACATGTCCAACGACCAAAAGCAATATTGGTTTTGAGTTTCTAGTGATCAATGGACGCAAAAGGAGACGGGAAAGTATTGAGCATCCAATAGTACTACTCTAGATTTCCTCAAAGAAGAAGGATACCAGACAGAGGGATGTGAGCAAAGGTTTTGAGGGAGATTTTTTTGAACAATAATGGTTAGAGAGATAGAGAGATATAAGTAATATGTGGAGATAAAAATTACTCCCTAACAAAAAAAATTAAAAAAAATTAAAAAAAATTAAAAAAAACTCTTTATAATCTCATAACTAACACTAACAAATCTTTGACGACGAAAAAAACGAACACCATTCGAAAAAAAATGTAAAAATGTAAAAATGTAAAAATGAAAATGAAAAAACTAGATATCCAAATACCTAAAATAGTAAAAATGAAAATGAAAAAATTAGACATCCAAACACCCCCAAATAGTAAGGCTCTTAAATGCTAGGTGACTTCGGCGGCTCCTCAGGTTTCTCCCCTCTTTTTTTTACTTGGAAAAAATATTAAGTTCTCCTGGCCCGTTTCTATCATACATTTGGGAAGGAGAAGGACCCGGTACTTGAGGAGCGCTGCAACATGTACTCCATACGAAGGCGGCTCTTGGCTACAGGCCCCAAAATTGTTTAAAATAGAGGCCCCATAATATATAAGTACATTACTACATGTGTTTTGCTGAATTATCTTTTAGTTTAAGTCTGCCTATCTACCCTAAGCTTTAGGGATTAATTTTCAATAGCCCTGGAGCAGAACAACATAGTGCTTCAGTTGCTTTGACACTCCACATTTACTTGGGGTCCATACATTTAGCTGTATGCCCCAAAAAAATATGTGGTGTTTAAGCATTCTGGAATATCCGGTGGCGGTCTTCCAAGAGCAATGGACAATTAGACACAGCTCCAAGACCCGAACAAATGGGGTGGAAAAATTTCAAATTATCAATAAATTGACGCCTAGTTTTGAACAAGATTGAAAGAGATGGTGTGCCATGGTTTTCAATTTTGTACTGCTTGATATTTATGAGGGACTGGGATGGAAAGGAACTAAGGAAGAAAAAGTTGAATTCAACTACTTTGACGAATGACAAGTGGTGGTCATCCAATTTTTTTTTCTCAGCAAAAGAATTTTTATTAATCATTGAAAAGAAATTACAATGATTAAAAGAACTCTAAGCATAAAAGACATCACAACGAAGCCCGGATATCTCAAGTGGTGATCATCCAAGGTGGACATATATGAGATTTTGTGGACATCGGTATGAGTGTGCATACCAAACGCATTTCATATCTCTAGCCACAAAATCTCATATTTAGAGTCACAAAAACTCATATTTTGAGTCACATAATCTCATATTGAGTAATTTTTAAAAGGTGTGTACTGTAGCAAATCTCTTTAACATTGGATGACTCACCTACTTTAGATTTTGAGTAGACTTGAGTTCATCTCAATATATGTTGGACCCAATTGATGTTGTGCTGACTCTACAGTTTTCTTTGCAACAAATTGCATCGCATGCACGCAAGACAGACAACCATACCGAATTTTCAAGCTAGCTTCTTAACAAGTGCCAGGAATTTAATGTAATTAAAGCTGAGTTTCCACTATGGTATTTTTCATAATTTGTCGGTATTTTGAGTATTTTTCTACTTCTCCTCATAAACATTACAAGAAATACCATTTAGCAGAAATGACACCTACTTTTAACTACAATGGGAAAAAGAAGATATTTTTTGTACAATTTCAGCCTAAATTACGAAATTGGTGATGGCCGATGGGTCTCACTCTGAACAAATTTGACTCATGAATTTGCCTTTCATGGGTACTTACAAAAGGAAGATGTACAATTAGCGTACGCGTATAATTTCCAACTCTGCGACTGCAAAATTTTGAAACGACTCAAGAATAAGGAAATATCTCACGCTAAGAAGGGCAAATAACTAGGCAAAACGAGAATAACTAGGAAGATGTACAACTAGGCGTACGCGTATAATCGCTAGCATGCCGATAAGAGCAGGTCCGACCCGGGTGTTTGAGTGACCCAAGTCCAACTCAAATTTGGCTGCCCACTTAATAAGACATGAAATTGTAATTGCATGACATGAGAGAGAACCATTCCATTGCACTTTTTTTCTAATGGGTATTTTTTTATTATCATCTTATCTTGAAAAAATGGAAACTAACTAAGATGATTGTTTTAAAAACATATATCTTTATAAATTGAATATATTTCAGTTAGTTCATGCCTATAATGAATGACTAGTTATTTTGGTTTTTTTGGGAAACTTGGATAAGTCTGCCTATATCTACTCCAACGCCACACATTTATTTACATGAGATCCATACACTTATGTGGGTCCCACAAGATTTTGTAGTGTTTGAGTGTTTCGGAACACCACACAGCGGTCATCCAAGAGCACCGCATAAGTAGACAGCTTTAGGGCCCAAATAAATGTGGTGGCAAAATTCAAATTATCAATAACTTGACGCCTAGTTTTCAAACATGATTGATAGGGATGGTGTGCCGTGTTGTTCAATTTTTGGTTCTGCTTGAAATTAATGAGGGACTGTGAGATTGAAAGGCACTAAGGAAGAAAAAGCTGAAGTCAACTACTTAGACGAAGACCAAAACGAAGACCCAATGAGCAGTATGATCTTTTTGTACGCTGTAACTCTATTTATAAAAAGCAAAGGCCATGTATTTGTTTATCTATAAGCCTTTCAAAGAAACACTTTGTGAAGTTATATTTCTCTGGGTGGGTGATGATGGAGTACGTTCAACATTTGTTGATGACGTTATTTTGGATATTGGTGATCATGTTAGCTGTCGAAAATGGATGCAATGGGTGTTGGGAAAAAGAAAGAATTGCTCTTTTGGAACTCAAAGATTCCATCAACTTCCCGAATGGCACTTCATTGCCATCTTGGGAGGAAGATGATTACTTGGACTGCTGTCAATGGGAACGTGTTACGTGTAATTCCTCGACACGTAGAGTTATCAAACTTTCACTCAATGGTACAACAGATTGGCATAACCAAATCGAATCTAGGAGCCGAGACTTGAATTATTCATGGTATCTAAATGCCTCTATTCTTCTCCCCTTTGAATCTCTCCAAAGCCTAGACTTGTCTGAGAACGGATTGTATGGTTTTGCTGGAGACGAAGGTATGGTTTTTGACCTCTTTTAAATGATGAAACCAAACGTAATCTCAAATTCACCTTTTTCTTTTTTCTTTTTAATAATTCAGGTGATTTGGACCAGTCTATTAGCGCCTCAATTAAATCTTAAGCTACTAATTTCACTGTATACATACACAGCGCACACACACACACATATATATATATATACACATTTGCATAGTAAATGGACTTGCACAACAGAGAAAAGGGAAGCCACTTGTAATACCCGTGTTTTTCGCATGTAATTTATCCACAAAATAAGGGATTTTGTTGGTGCTTAGACCGATTTACATTTTATATGGTCTATCCCTCGGCCGTTCGATCATGTTTTGGACGGCTAGGATGCGTTCGGCAATTTTATTTTAATTATGATTTATTTTTACCAGTAAAAAACCAAAACACATCCGGGCTGTCCAAAACACGATCGGACGGCCGAGAGATGCACAATACAGTACAAAGCACCTAGGTGCACGTACAACATGCCCCCAGTTTCCATGGACGTATTAGTTCAGTATTGGAGAATTTAATTTGCATGGATTATATTGGTGTTAACTTTGTTGGAGCATGCACGTGGGCACTGCTGTCAATGGGAATGTGTTAAATGTAATTCCACAACACGTAGAGTTACCCAACTTTCACTCAATGATACAAGAGATTGGAGATTAGATGGTCTTTGGCATCTAAATGCCTCTATTGTTCTCCCCTTTGAATCACTCCGAAGCCTAGATTTGTCTCTCAACCAATTGTATGGTTTCGTTGGGAACAAAGGTATGGTTTTTGACCCCTTTTATAAGATGGTCTTTGGCAACTTTCAACCAATTGTATCGTTTCGTTGGGAACAAAGGTATGTTTTTTACCCCTTTTACAAGATGAAATGAAACCTCATCTCAAATTCAACTTTTTCTTTTTCTCTTTTTGATAATTCAGGGAGTTTGGGCCAGCTTATTAAATCTTAGGATACTAATTTTACCGTACACATACACAGATATATAAATACATTTGTATAGAAAATGGACTTGCACAATAGAGAATGGGGAAGCCTTTTGTAATACCAGCATTTTTCGCATGTAATCTATCCTTCAAATAAAGGATTTTGTTCGTGCTTAGACAGATTTACATATTTTATATGGTCAATTATTCCGGTAAAGAGAATTTTGTCCTATAAGGACGTATTAGTTCAATATTGGAGAATCTAATTTGCATGGAGGATATTGGTGTTATTTTTGTGGCCGTATGCATGGTCTTGAAGATAAGTTTGTTATGAGGAAAAGTCAACGAAACAAAAGAAGCAAAACACAACTATTAAAGGACAAGTGTAATGATTTTAGGTTAATTTGATGAGTCAACTTGCAGTATAAAGTAGAAAATGTTCGAAACTGAAGCTATCCTGAAGAGGGGGAAAATTATAAGAGAGGAGAAGAAAAGTATCTTCTATAAGCTATAGATTGCTTTAGGTACGAGGAAGAGAATTGTTTGTACAAATACTCGTCATTTAAATTAACATGTGCTGTCAAAAAAAGGTAATAACGTGGAATTTTAAAGGGCTTTTTCCCACCCATATAAATTTTATATATTTTTTTTATCAATCCGGGGGACTTGCAGGAACCCATTCCATATACCTTTTTTTCCAAATTAACTGGAAAACTCGTACCTTTTTTTATATTTTGAGTTGTGCAGGGCCCGGTCACCCTGGCACCCGCATGTCTATGCCCCTGCTTATTGTGAGATCAAACAAAAAATACGAAAAATTAAGATGAATCTCAAATTTCAAATTCTCTTAATCAAATTTGCTTCTCTTGCAGGTATTGGAATATTGTCAAATTTGAGCAATTTGGAGGAGATTGATCTTAGTTGGAATTGTCTTGATAATAGCATACTACTGTCTTTGAACAAGCTTTCAAACCTGAATATTCTAAATTTGGCCGTCAACGGATTGAACGGGTCAATTTCTATTAATGGTAAGTTTAAAATACGTACTACAGTTCAGTTTTCTCAAACTAAAAACCAGAAGTCAAAACACAATCTCTCTTTTTTTCCTGAAAAATGCTTTGGACATTAAACTCTGATACACAAATGTAACCGCTACCGTTCGATATTTGTCCCACATGCATCAATGGATCTGAACACATTTACATCCGATTTGTGCCAGAACATATTTGCCCATAGTACTAGTCTTTTTTCCCTGATTCGTAATTTATTGCATATTGTCCTTTTTCAAATGTTTCACGTTTTGCCTAGGTGTCATTTGACATCTACGCTCTCATGTCAAATTTGATGTGTTGTCAAATAATTTTGTTTCAATACTATGCTTCCCCAAACCCAATAAGTATCCATAAAAAGGAAATTTGGCATATTAATTTGTAGTGGGCATCCTAGAGACGTCAAATTGACATAGAAGCCTTCAAAAAGAAAATTGACACATCTTCATATTTGAAGTCAAGATCGGAAATGCTCTAAGGTTAAATTAATAAATGAACTCTCTTGTGGAGGCTGTATAAGAAGATCATTCTTTTAGGTTATTATACTTTCTTTTAAGATTGAGTTTTTGTGTATCAGTATCAGTGGCGGAGCACAAAATTCCTATTTTAAAAGGGGCCAAATCACATATATTCTCAGTAGTGGCAGATCAACTAAGTTCCTCTAGAGGGATCACGTTTGAAGCTGCCACCAAGCTAGCATCACTTTCTATTTTTCAATTTGAAAATGAGTATAGATATTTTTTTATTTTGTGTTAGTGTTAGTGTAAGTTAATTTAGGCTTGTAGAAAAAAAAAATTGATAACTAGATGTCCAGCCGTCCAGACAAGCTTATGCGTACCTCAGCTAATTCCGGGGCCTTGGAGGTAATGAACGGGGTTATCCAGTGGCCCAAGAGTTTTGCTGGTAAGGGCAATCGAACCTGAGACCTTAGGTTGGAGCAAATCCCTAAGTCTCAAACTAAGACCACTTTGCCAACCCCTCGGGGTTAGTAATTTTGTATTTTTACTTGAAACTTATAGTTCTAACATTTATTTCGTTTGATAAATAAAGTTATTGTATGTTGCTTTTGTTGTACCAATGCTATATAAGTTAATTTTGGTATGAGTTTGAGTCTCAACACAAAAAAAATCATTGAGAGTTTTTATAAACTCTAAAAATAGAGGCAAATATTAAAGCCAAAACTGTTTTTGATTGTGCAGTGAATAATTATGTGCAATGCACATAATTACTGGAGTTTTGGCACAATCAAAAACAATTTTGGCATTATTACCGACCGAAGCAAAAAAATTTATTATGCATTGCACATAATTACTGGACTTTTGGCACAATCAAAAATAGTTTTGACATTATTACCGCCCAAAACATAAAGATTGAGAGTTTTTATAAACACTAAGCAGAAAGAGGAGTTGCACGAGGATTTGAACCTAGGTCACTAATGTTGACGACTAACATTGAGCACTACAATACTAAAGAAGATTTATTAGATTGTGGACTATTTAAAATATAATGCTTCTTTCGACTTGTGGGCCCTGATTTGGGGCTTTATTTTCAATGGGTTTCACGTAATCCTTTTGTGCCTGTATTGAATCCGCCTATGATTCTTAGCTTAACTCCAAAATTGTCATCATTAACATGTATGCAAAAAAGGTAACAATAAAATAAATCCCATAAATATTTTCCCACTACGAATAAATAAAAACATAGATTCACATTAAAAGTATTCTGTAAGACAGTAATAGCCTTATTGCAGTTAGGGATGGCAACGGGTAGGGTATGGATCGGGGGACCCTATTCTATCTCCCATCTGCAATTGGGGAGTCTTTTACCATCCCCACTCCAATCCCCAATGGGGATTTTAGATAAAGCACCAAACCCACATCCCGTTGGATATCGGGGTTTCCCCAAATATACCCGTATCCAAACCAAAATAAATAAGAAATCAATGATGAAACCAAAGTGCAAGCCCGATAATTCAAACCAACAAAAATATAAAGTGAAAAACTTCAAATTATCTTATTTTAACCACTAATGTAGCAAAAATAAGAGTAGTACAATAAAAAACCAATCCAAGCAAACATCAATTTTTAAGTTTCATAAAGCGACACACCAATAAATTTTAAAAAATAAAATGAAAGAGCAAAATATAGTAAGAACATCATTTTAGGAACTAGAATCTTAATGATATTCTTAATATATTATGTAGTTTATAATAGATAGTAATTGACATGATTTGCTCTACAAGTAATTACTTCTATAAGTAAATAATAGTCAAGATTATTTTCTACCTATATGCATAGAACGGCGATAATAATATCCTCTAGATGGATTCTCTCACATGGGGTGTGGTCCCCATTTTTCAGGTCCCACACCCCATGTGAGAGAGGGTGTGGCTGGGAGTGGCTCTCAGGGAGTGTATGTATCATTTTTGATGTATAATTTATATAGTATATATAACCGGGTACGGGGATTCGGGGGTGGGGATAGCAAAATCATACCCGCTCCATATCCGAGCGGGTATTTTTTAAATCCCACCATACCCGCTACTATTGGGGAGTTTTTTTGGATAAACCCCTCCTCCATATGAGCGGGGCGGGGTGGGTATCCATTGGATATGGGGAAATTGCCATCCCTAATTGCAGTGACAAACACGGACCTTATATTTACTGGAAACCTGATTGAGCCACATTTATTTCTACACTATAACAAAAGTATTCTCTAAGCTATAGGTTTGAGGGAGAGAGTTGTTTGTACATGTAATCATCTTTCAATTTTGCACGTGCATTTAAAAAAAAGTTGATAACGTGAAATTTTAGAGGAGTTTTTTTCACACACATAAAATGTTTCTTAAACTTTTTTATGCATCCAAGGGATTTAAAGGAGCCCATTCCAGATACCTTTTCTAAATTAACCGGAAAACTAGTACAACTAGTAAAAATATTTTGAGTTGTGCAAGGCATGGTCACCCTAGCACCCCCATGCATGTCTATGCCCCTGCTCATTGCAAGAGATCAAACAAAAAACAAGAAAAGATAAGGTGAATCTCAAATTCCAAATTCTCTTATATAATCAAATCCCAAATTCCCATTTGTTTCTCTTGCAGGTATTGGAATATTGTCAAATTTGAGTCACTTGGAGGAGCTTCATCTTGACTGGAATAAACTTGATAATAGCATACTAAGGTCTTTGAACAAGCTTTCAAACCTGAAGATTCTATATTTGTGCTGCAACGGATTGAACGGGTCAATATCTATTAATGGTAATTTAAAAATACCTACTACAGTTTTGTCAAATCGAAACCAGAAGTCAGAACACAATCTCTCTTTTTTCCTGAAAAAATGCATTGGATAGAAATTCTGATGCACAAATGTAACCACAACCATGAGATATTTGTCCCACATGTATCAAACGGATTTGAACAAATTTATATGTGAATCTGTGTCTCTATAGTACTAGTCTGTTTTTCCTGATTCATAATTTATTGCATATTATCCTTGTCCAATGGTTTGATTTTCATTTCATGTAACCCAGAATTTGGCGGTTTGAACAACTTGAAGGAGCTGGACTTGAGCTTGAACAAGCTTCGTAGTATCATAACTATCAACGGTATGAAACGGAAATGTTAACAAGACTACTCCCTTTTTTTTTTTTTTTTGACATACAAGAAATGTTGGTTGTTAATTAGTGTACATGGTGCCGATCAGCTTAACTACCACCCCACTTGCAACAAGACTACTTTTATCCATCTTCGTTTTAATAGGCATCGATCACGAACAATGTTAGTTGCATGTTAAGTTGTTAATTTGTGCAAATAGTGGTAAATCTGGTCAAACTTTGTTTCAATTGGCCGAAATCAACTATTCTACAGGTTCCCGAGAAGAATCAGGAATATTGAACAAGTTAGAGGTCCTTGATCTGACATATAATAACTTCGATGACACTGTTTGGTCATTTTTGGGAGAGCTTTCATCAATCAAGACACTGGATTTGAGTGACAATTCTGACTTGCATGGAGCTGTTCACAATAAGGGTACCTCTTATATGCAATTTTGTTATAATTAACATTATTAGCACCTTGGTCTCCCAGAGTATTCAAACATTTCTTCTTACGCCAATTTTGTTGAACCAATTATTACAGACTTGAAAGGCCTCAGCAGCGTTAAAACTTTGCTCATGGATCGTGTTACACTCGACACCGACTTTCTTTCGAACATTAGAATCATGACTTCCATTCAAGCGTTATCACTGAGCAATTGTGAAATCAATCCTATACCATCGATTGAAGGTATGGTGCAGAATTATAATTCAATTCCCCCCTCCAAATAGAAAGTGGAAAAAAGAAGAAACATACACTATTCTTTATGTTTTATGTCTATTAAATTTCATCAAGCTAAACTTTTAAGTGCGTTACATGTGTTTCAAGGACTATGCGACTTGAAGACTCTCCGAGAGGTTGACATCACAGGAACTGGTTTCAAGGGTACATTACCATGGTGCCTGGTGAACTTAACATCCCTTCGACTACTGGATATCACTTCTAATCATTTTACTGGAAATATTGCTTGGCCTCCTCTCATCAATCTGACATCCCTCGAATACCTAGCAATTTCAAACAATGACTTTGAAATTCCAATCTCATTCAAGTCATTCTTTAACCACTCCAACCTTAAAGTCATTGAGAGCCTGAACAACAAGTTGTTAGAAGAGGAGGACTTTCTTGTTACATCCCCAAGTTTCCAACTAATCGGACTTCGTTTGTCGAGTTCTCAACAAGGCAAAATCACGAGATCATTTCCCCACTTTCTCTACCATCAACATGATCTTAAAATGGTTGAGCTTCGTCAAATTGGCTTCGGTGGGAAGTTTCCAAATTGGTTGTTGTACAACAATACGAGAATGAAAGCACTTCTTCTATCTTCCAATTCATTTGGTGGACCATTATTGTTGCCTTCACTTCCTGCGAGAACACTTTTAGAATTGGAAATCTCTAAGAATCATCTAGAGGGATTCATTCCTTACAAAATAGCCAGCTCTTTCCCGAGTTTACAAATCTTGAATATGTCTACAAACAACTTTGGAGGCAACATTCCCTCTTCGTTTGGGGACATGACTGCTCTAACTTGGCTAGATTTATCCAATAACAGACTATCTGGTGAAATACCGGTGCATTTGGTCATAGGTTGCCACCGCTTGGGGTTCTTGAAACTATCAAATAACAACTTGAAAGGCCCAATACTACCCCATCAAAACAATCTGACCCAGTTGGATACCTTGTATTCCGACCACAATGGCTTCACAGAAATTCCGCCTAACTTGACTTTGAGCCCTTTGAGATGGTTAAATGCTAGTGCTAATCTACTAGTAGGAAAGATTCCAAGATTCATTGGGAATATGCCGTTATGGGTACTAGCCATGGCCGATAACCATCTTCAAAGTCCTATTCCAGTTGAATTTTGTCAACTCAATGACCTCATGTCATTAGATCTTTCAGAAAACTATATCACTGGGGCAATACCATCTTGCTTCAATTCATCAAATAATTTGAATATTATCCGGCTGTCCAAAAATAGGCTACATGGACCTTTTCCAGCGGCCTTTCCAAACATCTCTTTAATGGAGCTTGATCTCTCTTATAATCAATTCAGTGGCAATATTCCTCCTTCGATAGGCAGCCTTTCCTATCTTACAGTTCTTCTCTTGCAAAATAATCATTTTGAAGGCAATATTCCAAATGAATTATGCCACCTGTCTAGGTTAACCTTGATTGATCTTTCTTCCAACAATCTCTCTGGCAGCATTATCTCTTGCATTAGTAATGTTAAATTCAACGGAACACCCGCCCTATATGTGTCTCACGGGGGTATTGAATACTCGCCATCTAACTTCACGTCATTGTTGTTGTGGACAAACGGGGAATTCGACATGTTTGTTAGTACTGATAGTTCACCAGATGAGGTAAAGTTTCAAACAAAGGGGATGTCCTTGACCTATAAGGGAACTGTTCTACAGCTTTTCTCAGGAATTAATCTCTCCCACAATAGATTGACTGGCCCCATACCACCAGAAATCGGAAACCTTAGCAATATCAAAGTGTTGAACTTGTCCCACAATTACTTGACCGGAGCAATTCCTACAACATTGTCAAACTTGAAAAGCATAGAATGCTTGGATCTTTCCTACAACAACCTCAGTGGAAAAATCCCCTCTCAGCTTACAGAGCTATACTCCTTGGCTGTTTTCAATCTGTTACAATAACTTGAGTGGAAGCACACCTCCGACAGTAGCACAATTCGGAACTTTTGATCAATCAAATAGCTTTGTTGGAAATCCATTTCTTTGCGGAGAACCACTGCCAAGGAAGTGCAATGCAACTTATTCACCTCCACCGACGCCAAGAGCTGCTATAAATGGTAGTGAAGATGATTCTGGTTTCATAGACATGGATACTTTTTATATGAGCTTTGCAGGGTCATACGTAACTGTGGTCTTGGCAATTGTGGCAATTTTGTTCATAAATCCTTATTGGCGAAGGGCATGGTTTCATCTTGTTGAGGTTTTCCTCACCTCCTCCTACTATTTTGTTGTGGACAATCTCGTGTACCCCGTGCATAGATTTCTTTGGAAATAAGCAGCGTACTTCTCACTGTCTGATGGGGTACTTAAGGTACTGTAAAAAGTTTCTTATGGATTTGTTTGTACTGAATAAATTTGCGAACTTAATTATTACTTGTAATTTGTAATGGTTCAGTTCTATATGTTTGACCAAAAACCTTGTAATATCATTCTAGATTTGTGATATATTTGATGTACAATAATATGCAGCAATAAGTGTTATGCAGCCGAATGTCGTAACACTTGAAAAGAATCTCCAATAACCTCTCAAAATTTGTGTGTATAAACTGTGTATTAGGCTAAAAAAGAAAAGAGTCTTAACAAAGGATCTTGAGGACAGGAATGCAGCAAAATAAAAATAAAAAAACCAAAAGTCCAAACAAACAGGAGCAATGGATTTACGTGGTCACCCAATCTGGGATACATCGCAGCTAGTTTCTTGACCTGGCCTTAATTAAAAGGAAGCTAACCCGTAAGTCTCAGGCCTCGACCACCACGCCTCGTTGGCGTCTATATTTGCCCTTTCGCATGACTTCCCTATGTTGCCCAACTTTAGAAGCACGAAAAACTGAACCCTTGGTTTCTTCATGCACGGTCTAAAGTAAATAATTCTGATAAACTGTGCAAATGGTGTCAAGGTACTTAGTTTTGGTCCTATGTCTAAAGTCAATAATTCTATCTTGTTAAAGTCGTAAGTGGCTTTTGTAATAAGACCAAAAATAAGCTTACAATACAAAATTTCTTCTCCTGCATGAGAACCACAACTGGAAAATAAAATTGGTTTCTCTATCAGACACAAAAATATTAGTCCGCAACATAACATATGATGAACTAGATTTTCTATAGCGCAACAACCTTTAAAGCACAATCCTAACATTGAAGCACAAGAACCAAAATGGCCTAAAGCACTTCTTTTGAACGTAATTCAGCTTGGATGCCTCAAGTGCCTAGTGAAAAGAAGAGAAACCCACCACACTTATTAAAACTAATCCCGCTTTCACAACGAAAGTAATGAAGGGAAGTAGCACCAATTCTAAAACAACAAAATTCACACAACACCAATGAAGAGGAAAAAAATACAAGATGACGGTCTTATTGGAACACGGAACCTGATTTAGACGCATAATGCCTTTTCCAAACCCACATGTAAAAGGCATTATGACATAAAGATCATTAGACCTCTCAAACCACACATGTTTTTATTGTTAGCCCATTTGGCGGATGAGATAGATCCAATTCTAAAAATAAGAGTACTTCTAGCGATAGCGTACATCTGCTATAGGGGATAAGGGGACCCCAAAATCTAGGCAAATTATGCACATTGGTTTAAGATCGAACTTGCATGAAATTGAAGTTAACAATGGAAGAAACAGTCCGTTTTTATCATACTAACTTGCAAGCAATTTGTACACTTGTTTGATGGAGGCCTTCCAGCTAATGGTTGGTTATAAAAAAGGCAAGGGCCAAGGTCAATAGTACTCAAATCAGAAGGAGAGTGATCATTCATGTTGCAAAAATGGATGAATTAATAATGTCAAATCGCAGGAAAAAAAAAAAAAAAAAAAGGTCAAGCATGCCCAAATGGGATTAATAGTTTCTTACAAATCTATTCTTATAGCGCTTGTCAAATCTCAGATGAGGGAAAGCTGGTCTGTATAAGGAAACCTCTCTAAGAAGTAAGTTCACCACTACAATGAGAAATCGACACAAACCATCAACTGCAATGACCACGTGTGGTCAAAGGGAGGCCTTGACTTGTGCCAAAAATCTTTTTTTTTCCCTCAATTGTAAAGCTCCCTACAGCAAACATATTGCAGTGACAAAATGCTAAGTCCACTCAATGTAAACCTATCTCGATAAGTCGTCAAGTGATCATATGATAATTCATCTTTTTGTAACAGGAGCGAGTTAACTATAGTAAAGCATTTTGGAGGGGGAAAAGAAGTTAACGCAAGAAACAATTGAGTGACACAAATTCCACCTTGTATATGGAAGAGAGAAGTAGCAAACTCACAACTGATGTTCAGATAAAACCAAACAAACAAACATTATTGGGAAGACACATTGTCTTCATAGTGACCGCTTATTTAGGCTGTTAAATTCATTTGTTAAGAGGCCTATATAGGCAGAAGGAATCTCACAAATTATAATTAACATCCAAGAGAGTGAACGCAAAACATCCATAATCTCAACCAATGACCAGAAATTGCACAAAAATACTTATTGGAACAGGAGTAGCTATCACTAAAGCTGATTAAAAAAAATCATAGTTCTTTTGTCGTTTTCTTGCATAACCACTGTCTCTTTCTCCTGTCATCACTACCCCACAAAGGTACGAGTTGAACAAGATGGACTCACACAGGGCATCTACTTTCAAGAGAACTACAACATCAAACATTAAACTCACGACCGTGGGGAGGGAGAGAGTTTCACTCCACACCAACTCGGTGGTAAAATATCATATCAATTGCAGTGGAGAGTTCCTAGATTGGGATATTTCGAAAAGAGAGTAAACCCAAGACTAACATTAAATAGACAGAACACAAAACACCACAATCTCATTCAACATCAATATGAACAAAAACACTTATTCAAACAAGAACAACTACTATTAAAATTGATAAAAAATCCAACATAATTCTCTTACGGTGGCAACTCCCAAAATAAGGAAATTGCAAAAAGATCTCATCAATGACAACAAACGGAATACAATATCTTATTCAAACAAGAACAACTAGCACAATAGTGGTCAGAAACCCATTCGAATTCCACTTACAGAGGCAGTTGCCCAGCTCGAAAAATCGCAAACTTCGAAGCCTCCGAGTAACAATAATCAATCCCATTCTCCTTCAAAAACTCTTCAATCAACTTCTTAGCCTTTTCAGGATCCACACTATCACACTCAATCTCATAACAAGTCCCAAAATCATAAAGCGTCTCATCCACTTCCAAAACCAACCCATTCCACTCATACAGTCCCCTCACATTCCTAAACCCACCCAAACAAACGAACCCTCCCTCGATTACCCCATACTCATTTTTTACCCTATCCGTGATCCTCGAGTGGAGCCCGCCGAGCCTCACAGTGTCGGCCATGAACTCGCGGCCAACCCGCGGGTCCAGCTCCTCCTCGTCCCCCTTAACCCGGCTAACGCCGTTAGCAATAGCGGCGTTGGCCTTGAGATTGACGACGCACTTGACGTCGTCGTCGTAGAAGCGGAGACGGAGAACGGCGCGGCAGGACCAGATGCGGCGGCGCCGTTGAAGAAGGTCTTATTTTGGCGGCGGGTGTGTCGGTGGAAAGGGGAGAGGAGAGAGAGGAGGGTTTTGTTTTGTGGGCGGAAGAGGACGACAGCCGGATCTTCACTTCGATTTCCATCTTTTCTTGTTTACTTGTTGCCGAAGGGTTTTCTTCAGGTTTTCCGGTAAAAACGAAAGCGTTGGAAGGCTTGCTCTGTAGTACTGGGGTAATCGGAAAATGGAACGCCGTTGAAACGTTTAATCGTTGATTTTGCAGAGTTTCCCCTCTAAAACTGCCATTTTTCCCCTATTTCAATCGTGGTCAAAAAGGTCCGATCGAGATTGAATTGGGTGCTTTGGCTAAAAATAAATCAAATTGGTTTTTTCTTTTTTTGTCTTTATTATTTAATTTTATTTTTTGTTTGTTTTGCTTTTAGAATTTTGTATATTATTGGTTTGTCAAGAAAAGATGAATCTAAAAATAAATTATGAAATTTTTTAAAAACTTAACGAAAGACAAAAATAATCTGGATAACTCAAATGCCACACTTTGAAATGTGGTGTTAGTAGTACTACTAGGCCCGAAACAACTTCCACGGACATTGGCACAGTTTGAAAGATCTTACCATTCCTCTCAAGTCTCAAGCCATACATGGACATGCTATCGGCTGCAGCAAAAACCAATTTGTATACAGCATGCAGAAAACTAGCACCATTTCTAAAATTACTAGCTCATTAAACTTCTTAGACCAAACTTAAGAGGGCTTCCAGCAATCGCACATCTGCTTAAGAGGACCCTAAAATCAAGCCATGGGCGAGTTTGTAAACGTTATAACAAGCAAGCAATTTGTGCACTTGTTTGATGGAGGCCTTCCAGCTATTGGTTGGTTATAAGAAGGCAGGGGTCAATAGTACTCAAAATCAACACTATTGAGACAACATTAATGTTGCAAAAATGGATGAATAGAAGCCAAAGGGGGAGCCAAATTGCAACGGGCAATTTTGAGATGTGGCATACAAACCACGAAGGCAATTTTGAGATGTGGCATACAAACTACCCTGAAGCTTGCAGCATCTAGAAGTGCTCTACTATGAGCCAATCACCACACGAACTTCGTAGGGTCTTACGTAACTGTGGTATTGGTAATTGTGGCAATTTTGTTCATTAGTTCTTATTGACAATCTCGTGTGCCTCTTGTGTATTTCTTTAGAAATAAGCAGTGCATCTCTCTCACTATGTGATATGGTAAGCGTATCGATCCTAAAAGGTTCCAATTAATGGAAACTTTCATCAAAGTGCATCAAAGTTTGATTGATTTCAATATGGTTTTATTTATTTAAGCGGCCAACAATTTCCACTAACTGGGAAAGATTTCATACGAAACAAAGGTCAGTTTTAATTTCAAGCTCTTCACGTTGACTGAGAAGAAAAATGGAACTGATGCAAAAAATATGACATCAAGCCATGGGCGATTGTAGCTCAATACAAGATTCCATGAACTGATGCAAAAAATAAAACACGTATATGTATAAATTGAATATAATTCAATTAGTTAATGCCAATTATGAATGACTAGTTATTTCGGTTTTTTTGTTTAACGGATTTAACTACCTCAACTCTGGAAAAAATTGGTTCTTTCCATCTCTTTGGACACAACCGTGTTCATATGGGGTCCATATATTTGATTGTGAGTCCTACAAAAAAGTGTGGCATTTGAGTTATCCAGATCATTGAATAATTGGGCAGCTTAGGGCCCAAACAAATGTGGTGTTAGTAGTGCAATTATCAATGAATTTGATAATTGGTTCTTTCCCTGTAAATGTTTTTTTCGGGGTGGGTAATGAGAAAAAGGGGGTGTTTATAGAATTAGTATGTGCCGTATTGATGGGTTTCGTTCTGATTGATATATTTACAGGGACTGAGATAGAAAGGAACTAATCAATCAAGGAAGAAAAACTTGAAGTCAACTATTAAGATGAAGACGAAGACGAAGACGATGCACAGGTCGTCAGAGACAAACCCATCAAAGATTCCATCAATTTCCTACACGGCACTTCGTTGCCATCTTGGGAGTAATAAGATGATTACTTTGGACAAAAAAAAGCTACACACAACAAATCTCACAAAACACCCACACAACACTCTTAATTACATTGGCACATATATTTCAGTTAGTTAATGCCAATTATGAATGACTATTTATTTCGGTTTTTTGTTAAATGGATTTAACTATCTCAACTCTGGAAAAAAATTGGTTCTTTCCATGTCTTTGGACACAACCGTGTTGATATGGGGTCCATACATTAGGTTGTGGGTCCTACAAAAATGTGTGGCGTTTATGTTATCCAGAGCATTGAATAATTTGGCAACTTAGGGCTCATACAAATGTGGTGTCAATAGTGCAATTATCGATAACTTGATGCCTAGTTTTAAAACGTGATTGAAAGAGATGGTGTGGAGCCCATCTTGGCCCCCCTTTAATAATCAAAACCATCTATTTTGTAAAAACTAATGTGTAGATCATCTTGCAAAAATCAACCGTCCATTGTTTTCCAAACAAATTAAACTTAAAGATATGCGGTACTAAGGTGGGTCAAGGTGAGCCCCACGCACCTTATTACTGTTTTTCGGTGTGGGTAATGAGAAAAAAGGGAGTGTTTATAGAATTAGTATGTGCCGTGTTGTTGGGTTTAGTTCTAGTTGATATATTTACAGAGACT
>JADGMU010000328.1:0-27150 GCA_016920895.1 Vaccinium myrtillus | reverse complement strand
TGTTTTTATTGTTTAAGTGGTTCCCATCCCCAATTTCCCTATGTTGTGAACAAATCGAATTTCGAATATTCTTTAAAATCCCATAAAACATTGAGTAGAGACCGGTTCACGGACCGGGTGAGAGGGGTGCCGTAAAACCCTTCCCCTTTCGTTACCAAACCCCCGAATCCGAGAAATCTTTGGTTTTATCAAGATCAGTGAAACCCCTTTTTCAAATGGGTAAATGAGTCATCTTTTTTTTTTATCGGTTTCTCGGGTTCGGACCTAAAATTCGGGTGGCGACTCAAACAATCACAATCTTTTCGAACGCGAACCGCGCCGAATCTCAGTGGGCCGTCCACAGTATCCATGGCACGGGAGACAATCATGACTCTAGTCCGGGGAACCCCCTGTGAAACCAAAACCGGCCTTATTGCATATAGTTTAACCATAGAACCACCGCGTTAGGTGGCCGACCCGTTCGCTAAGTTTACGTGCTCCATCCTGTTTATGTGCTAAGTGTTACCGCTCTCTCTATCTTGTCATGTTGCATTCATACACGCATTTGCATTTGTATAGTGTCCCCGAGTCGAGAGTAGTATGCCTTAGGAGTCTGTGCAGTTAGTAGGAGGTTGTCCCGGCCCGATGATGAGTCTTGCACTTCAAATGTACGTTGTCTTCCGAGTCATTCCTTAGGATAATCGGACGTGGGAAAATTTGAGCCATCAAATCTTTGACAGCAATCTAACGGAAATTACGAACGATTGGCCCCGAGATTAGGGACATTTGTTCTTAAGATCCAATGTTAGATTTTTGATAAGGATTTGAGAATTTGGTTTTTCCCAAATCCGGTCGTCCAACGTGAAAGACTTAATATCAAAAGAAAACTTGAGGATTGGGGCAACCTTCCAAAGCTGTACTTGTCAGTCTAGGAGACTTTAAATCCACGGAGTTTGAGATACCTCCAGTGTTTGTCGTGCTCGAACGGCTGCCCGTGTTTTGAACTAGCCTTAGGGCCATTTGTATCCGGATTTCAACAACCTTATTGCTCTGTCTCGGATGGTCTATAAGGAGATTGGCTCTGATTCCACGAAGCTTGGAATTTAACCTGCCTGTCACGACTTACCCGTGGTTGTTGTTTCGCGCATCCATGCAATGCCTTAAGTGAGATCGAAACCGGTAGCATAGTCCTTAGGATAGGATTCAGTCTAGGAGACTTTAAATCCACGGAGTTTGAGATACCTCCAGTGTTTGCCGTGCTCGAACGGCTGCCCGTGTTTTGAACTAGCCTTAGGGCCATTTGTAACTGGATGACGACACCTCATTGCTTTGTCTCGGATGGTCAAGAAAGGATAACGGTTACGACTTCAACATTTAGGCTGTAGGTTGAAAAGTCGTAACTGCCGAGTAAACGACTTACCCGTGGTGTTGATTCAATCATCTGTGCAATTGCTTCAAGTGAGATTTGAAACCGGTAGACTAACCATAGGTTAACCTTGGCATAATCTATAGGAATAGATGTTAGTCTAGGGGACTTTAAATCCACGGAGTTTGAGATACCTCCAGTGTTTGCCGTGCTCGAACGGCTCCCCGTGTCTCGGGCTAGCCTTAAGTGCATTTGTATTCGGATTTCAACAGCCTTATTGCTCTGTCTCGGATGGTCTATAAGGAGATTGGCTCTGATTCCACGACGATTGGAATTTAACCTGCCTATCACGACTTACCCGTGGTTGTTGTTTCGCACATCCGTGCAATGCCTTAAGTGAGATCGAAACCGGTAGCAGAGTCCTTAGGATAGGATTTAGTCTAGGAGACTTTAAATCCATGGAGTTTGAGATACCTCCAGTGTTTGCCGTGCTCAAACGGCTCCCCGTGTCTCGGGCTAGCCTCAAGTGCATTTGTATCCGGATTTCAACAACCTTATTGCTCTGTCTCGGATGGTCTATAAGGAGATTGGCTCTGATTCCACGAAGCTTGGGATTTAACCTGCCTGTCACGACTTACCCGTGGTTGTTGTTTCAACATCCGTGCAATGTTTTAAGTGAGACCGAGACCGGTAGTCTACATCTTAGGACGACATGACGACAACACTTATACAACATTTTCTTCAATAAAACAAGGGGCACATCCTAATTTTGACCTTTTTGCTTTACTGTCAGTCCCGAGCCGTTCGTCCCAAGAAAGAAACCTTACAACTCCCCGAGCAGAAGTTGACTCAACCCCAAACCTCAAAACATGGATGTTCCGGCTGAAATCGAAGGACTCAAGATGGCTGTGAACAACTTGGGCAATCAAATCACCCAGCTCATGATCATGGTGCAAGATATCCGTGACCGTTTCCCAGAGGTCCAAGAGAATCTTCAACGACCCGGAAAAAGCCCAAAAATGGTTGCAGCTTTGGCCAAGATCTCTGAACTAGAGGAATCTGTCATGGAAGGGTTCAAACCCATAGACTTCGAGAATTTTCTTGGCACCGGAGATGCGAAAATGCACCAGTGGGACATTGAAAAGGACAACCTCACTTCAAAAGGCGAAAGGGTTTACTCCGAGAAGGGCAACACACTGCTTGACAATAACAACCACCATGTGAGCACCACCCCCAGCTCCATAAATAGCAGCTCCAGCTTCACAACCAACACCATCAGCAAAGTCAAACCAACCAATACCACAACCCAAATCAACCGGCCCAAAGACCAACCAAGAGAATTCTCCCAACTCCCCGCACCTCGGTCCTCGATTTATGAGAAGCTTCTCATGGCCGGTCTCCTCAAACCACTCCAGCCGAAACCTCTACCTCAAAAGCTCCCAGCTTACCACAATCCAAATGCCTTCTGTGCCTTCCATCAAGTGCCCAGTCATACTACCGACGATTGTCAACGCCTTCGTCACGAGATTCAAGATCTCATTGACGGTAAAACCATCTCTTTTCTGCCACTCGAGTCCAACACCATATTAAACCCCATGCCTCAGCATAAACAAAACCCCGGCATCAATCAAATCAGCCTCACTTCCACTAAAAATGCCCATTTGAGCTCCACCAACAATGATCCCAACCAAATTGAACCGATCAACAAGATCACAACCCAAACCAACTGCTCTCAAAACCGGCGAAGAAAATTTTCCCAACTCTCTGCTCCTTTGCCCTTGGTTTATGAGGAGCTTCTCATGGCAGGTTTCCTCAAACCACTTCAACCAACTCCACCTCCTCAAAATCCCCCGCCCATGTGGAATCCCAACCAATTTTGTGCCTTCCACCAAACACTTGGCCACTCTACCAAGAGATGCCAACGTCTCCGCCATGAAATCCAAGATCTCATTGACAATGGATCCGTCTCTGCTCCACTGGCGAAACCAAGCATCTCACCGAACCAATGAACCACCAATGGCCATGCAATAATCCAATCTTCCACGAGTCTTGGGAAGTCTTCAAGTGTCGAGTCAAGTGTTCACTTTTATTGAGTCAGTTTGTAGTTCGAGTCTGTCGTATTCTCGTGTCTGTGTGTTTTTCAAGTTCAAGTCTGTAATATCTTGTTGTCGTCAAGAAAAATAAAAAAATTCAAAAGAGAGAGTCAACCTTTGTAGTCCCGAACTACGCACGACCTGATTCCTTGTAAAGGGATACGTAGGCAACCCTCAGTGGTTCGGTCGCTTCAATTTCAAAATCAATGTCACCGCCCGTTGAGTCAAAATTGTCATCATAAACTTGAAATAATCCCTCAACTTGAAATTGTTTTTCACCATCATTTGAGAAGAATGATAATCATTTCAAAACACGAGATGAATTTTGAATGAACCCTCACCCCACACAAGGAGGATTTCCAAGGGACCATTCCCCAGCGCCATCAAGAAGCAATGCTTGGACACAGAAAAAGCCTGCTAGATTGAAAACCCGTAAGGGCGGCCTAGGCAAAAGTTAAGACAAAGAGCTCGCTAGATCAAACTTCAAATTGAGATCTAGGCAAAAGTTAGAGCATGCATAAGTTCTCCCCATCAAGTTGCACAATTCAAAATGAAGAAAGGCATTCTTTGTTTGATTCCCCACATAAATATCCATTGCAAAGCCTCTTTGAGCCTGAATCAATTTCTTTGAAAAAGAATCCAGCTACGCAGCTATCATCCACACTAGGGTGAAAGGAAAGAATGAAAAGTGCCAAAGATGCAGATGCATGAGAATTCAAGCCATCACATGAATAGAAGTGTCAAACTCATTGGCACATGAAAATGCCAAATGCAAAAGACACAACAAGATGAGGAGCACCAAAGAAATGGAACAGAAAAGTCAAATAGAAAGAAAGTGCCAATCAAAAACAGGCACAAAGGAAAAGAAGAAGAAAAGGAGTAGCGTCAATCAAGAAGCAAAAAGGGCACTAAAAGTCCAAGATAGCTGCTAGCTCAAACAACCCCAAGGAAAAATGAGATTTTTGAGCCTATTATCCTTTCTTTGTTAAGCCCACAACCTTGGCCCCGTCATAACCTAGATAAAGTCCTTTTAGATTGGAAAGTGCAACTTGATAGCGTGAATTCAAGTCCAAAAGGGAACAGTCTAATCTCCCTAAAAAGTCAAAGCATTGTACAAACAATGGCGTCAGACGAAGCAACAATCTAAACTGGGGCACATCAATGGGTCTTCATCAGCAGCCCTCCAAACTGGGGCATTTTAATGAAAAAATCAGTGGGGCATCATCAGCAATCCGGGCATGGGTTCATGATGAGAAATCTCGTGTTTTGACAAAATAATCGATTTGAATGAACATCACTTGATGGAGAGAAATAATTTAGAAATCAAAATCTAATTTTGTCATGACAATTTCGACATCAATTGTGAGGCATGTTTACCCTCTTTCAAACTTCAAGCTAATGTGATATTCTATGTTCTTCAAGTCAATGTGGTCTTCCCTAACTTCGAGTAGTCAATCTCCGCCCAGTCAGGGGCACTCTTAGGAGAAGTCACTTAGTTGATAAGAGACATTTCCTATCCTTCAAGTCAATCCAGTCGAAGTCCACCTCTCTGTCAAAAGGTCAACCAAATTGCTCGATTTTGTCCAAGTCCATCCCTTTGTCGAAAAGGCCGATCAAATTTCTCAGCCTTGTCAGTCTTAGTACAGTCCACTCCTTATTCTAAAAGACCATTCAAATTCCTCGGTCTTGTCTAAAGTCCACCCTTTTTGTCAAGAAAGTCAATCAAATTCCTTAATCTTGTCCAAGTTCACCCCTTTTGTCGAAAGATCGATCAAGTTTCTCGGCTTTGTCAATCTTGTCAAAATCCACCTCTGTGTAAAAAAAAAAAAAAAAAAGTCAAATCGTCTTAGTCTTGTCTGTCCTTGACTCGTGGAAACAATTTCAATGCATGAAAAAACCTGTGTTTGGGAACATGGTCAATTGGTCGCCAAAACCATCAGCAAAGCCAAGAAAGGGAATCAGAACTAAGGTTCGTCATCAGCCCAAAACTGGGGCATGTCAATCTATTGCCATCCACCGGGGGAACCATGCGCCAAAATTCAAGACTGAAGCATAAGAGCCCAAAGCCTCGCCAGAAGCCAATTCAATCTCCAAATCCTCGACAAAAACCAAATCGAAAGCATAAAGTCTCAACCTAAAAGTCAACCCAAAGCTCCAAGTCAAATTCCCGACAAAAGCCAATCCAAAGCCCAAAGCCTCAATGAAAACCAGCCCAAAATTCGAGCCTAGAAAAAGGCAAGCCCGAAACTCAAAACCCAAAATACAAGCCAAACCAAGCTCAAACTCAAGCCCTGGCCAAAAGGAAAGACAGTAAAGCAAAGAGGCACCCCATTGTGCCACCTATTTTTTTAAGGAATGTTGCTCTTGTTGTCGTCAAGTGTCAAAACATGAGTCTCATATAACCGTCCTGCGGGACAACATCTTTTCAATCGTCCTCAATCACTTTCAAATTCAATTTCGAGACCAGACAGGGTCACCTTTTCAATCAAGTCATTTGGGATAATCATTGTGTAGCCGCCTAGCTGGCACATCCAATCATTCAATCATCATTCAAAAGCCGCCTAGCCGGCGCATCCAATCAATCATCACTCATGCTTTCAATCAATCAATCAGTCAATCAATCCAATCATGCAATCAGTTTATCAATCATTCTATCATGATAATCAATCAATCATCGCGTAGCCGAAAAATCCACCACGTAAGTGCGTTTGGATTAGTGGCATTTGGATCGCTTTGTTGTTCAGTAAGTGATCACCTTTTCTCGATTGTCTTGTTGTTCAAGGGACAATCACCTAATCATTAGGCCATCTTGTTGTTCAAGGGATAGCCCTATCAGATTTAGCCTCCCCGTTGTCCAGAGGGTAGTCACGCTTAATCTCTTTAGCCGCCTAGCTGGCGCATCCAATCAATCAAATCAAATCAATCAAATCATCCAATCATGCTAATCAATCAGTCCAATCATGCAATCAGTCGAATCAATCAATCACAAATCATAATCATAATCATTTGTTTGCCTTAGCGTCTCGACTTGGGAAGCCGTCGACTCGCGTGAAATCATTTGTTTGCCTTAGCGTCTCGACTTGGGAAGCCGTCGATTCGCGTGAAATCATTTGTGTGCCTTAGCGTTTCGACTTGGGAAGCCGTCGACTCGCGTGAAATCATTTGTTTGCCTTAGCGTCTCGACTTGGGAAGCCGTCGACTCGCGTGAAATCATTTGTTTGCCTTAGCGTCTCGACTTGGGAAGCCGTCGACTCGCGTGAAATCATTTGTTTGCCTTAGCGTCTCGACTTGGGAAGCCGTCGACTCGCGTGAAATCATTTGTTTGCCTTAGCGTCTCGACTTGGGAAGCCGTCGACTCGCGTGAAATCATTTGTTTGCCTTAGCGATTCGACTTGGGAAGCCGTCGACTCGCGTGAAATCATTTGTCTACCTTAGCGTCTCGACTTGGGAAGCCGTCGACTCGCGTGAAATCATTTGTCTGCCTTAGCGTCTCGACTTGGGAAGCCGTCGATTCGCGTGAAATCATTTGTTTGTTTTAGCGTCTCGACTTGGGAAGCCGTCGATTCGCGTGAAATCATTTGTTTGCCTTAGCGTCTCGACTTGGGAAGCCGTCGATTCGCGTGAAATCATTTGTTTGCCTTAGCGTCTCGACTTGGGAAGCCGTCGATTCGCGTGAAATCATTTGTTCAAACCAGGAAAACCCATCGAGTTTGTTTGCATGCCCCAAGAACTACGCTGGTCTGATCCCTACAAAAGGGTACGTAGGCAGCCCGAGTGGCGCGACCATGATTTTAATGTTTTCCTTTGCAGCTTGAGAAAGGCTTGGGAACGAATCGGGTCGTCTCTGTCTTAGATGCAACTCATACCAAGAAGTGGTATGGAGTTTCATCCAAGAGGGGCAACTGTAGACACCCCGATTTTGACCTGAGAAACTTATCAAGCATTCCCGATGATGAAATAGACCAATCGTGCATACCTCGAGGCTAAGAACAAGGCTTGAACTCACCAAACACCCTAAACCATTCTAAACCCTCCTAGAACAATCCTAAACCAACTAGAATGACCAAAATACCCTTCAAACCACCCATAAACCTCTTCAAAACAAACCCAAGCCTACACCATCTTCTAGTACATTCAAAACCCTCTTTATTGATATATAATACGTCTCAATCCGTTTTGAAATGAGGGAGATGTGCCCGTTTTACCAAAACGACTTGCTTTCCCGACCTTCTGAGGGTAAAATGGTCACACACTTGGATGTAAAAATTATCTTGGCTTCAAACACCCGGGACAGCCCCGCAAAATTTGTCCTGCAGACCCTTTGAGCGCTCAAGCCCCCTGTTGAGCGCTCAAGCCCCCAGCCCTTGAGCGCTCAAGCCCCCCTTTGAGCGCTCAAGCCTTGTCAAACCATGCCATTTGGAAGAGCATCTAATGATGAGATTCCAACTGAATGGCTGCCACCCAGCCGTTTTTCTGTTGCTCGCATGCAACTGATAGACCCCAGGGTAGGCCTAAATTGCTTCATTAGACCCTCCACTTCAAATCAATGCACTTTCCCCCCATTTCTCTCTATATAAACCACCCTCCACCCATTGTTTTAGGACCCTTTTGGCTGATTATCTCTCTCTCACACCCTTCATCAGATCAAACCCACTCTCTCTCATCCTTCAACCACGTTTTACAGCCTCTCTCATCCATTTCCATCATCTTCAACCTCCAAAACACCTCAAAACCTTCTTTAAAAGGCCTAAACTCCATGGGTCTTTGAAGAAATCATTTCTCACCAAGCCTACTGCCCTCAAACCCTCCTCAAATCCATAAACCCACTTCAATCAGTCCTTGTTCTTCACTGATCATCTCACTTCAAGCACTCAAATACTCAAAAATCACCATTTTTAGCCCAAATACAACACATCCACTCAATCAATCCTTCAATCAGCCCTACGCTCACACTCCTCTGTCCAAAATACTTCATCTATAGCCCATAAACACAGCCACTACTCAATCATCCATTAAAACCCCAAGTTCAAGCTTTGATCAAAGCCAAAAAGGTAGAAAATCATGTGAAAAACCACGTTTTGGTCATCCTGAGGGAGACCAGTGGGTTCATGGAGGTTCCACATACCTTCTATGAGCTCACAAGGTCTTAGATATCAAAGAAAATGATTTTCAAAAACCCCAGCTTCAAATGGTATGAGCGCTCAATGTGAATACTGTGAGCGCTCGAACAGGGCTTGAGCGCTCAACCTGTGAGCTCGAGCGCTCGTACTACAGCTTGAGCTCTCAAACTATTTTGGCCATTTTGTTGTTTTTTGTGGTTTCTGATGCTTTCTCATGTTGATATCAATTTATGACGTGTGTGTGTGTGTGTTGATGTTTGGCTAAGCCAACCTAATATCCGAGTGTGTGTGTGTTGATGTTTGGCTAAGCCAACCTAATATCGGTGTGTGTGTGTGTGTGTTGATGTTTGGCTAGGCCAACCTGATCTCTTATCTCTCTCTCACTCTAATCATGCTTATGTGCGGTCTAATGCTTATTCTCCATTCACATGGACACCTCAAGTTTATTTTATCCATGTTTGGGGAATTTCAATACATTATGCATCATCATATATAATGGTTGAGCTAGTTTGTGGTCCAGATTGGGGCTGAATGTTGCAGAAACACTCAAATCCAGAAGATGGCTTGAACGCTCAAGGCACCCCTTTGAGCGCTTAAACTGCCTTCTGAATCAATCAAATTGTTCTCTTATCTCAGCTTGTTTTTGGCATCATAAGTGTTCTGCAGGGTTTTAAAGCATTGATCCTTCATTCTCCCTATACTGCTTGCCCTATTTTGGTCCATGAATTAGTTTTAATTCCATGATGATGTGATTATGTCATTCTGTCCAATGAGCTAAAATGATGTTTTTGAATAAGCAATGAGGATCAGAACATGTTTTCATCAAACCAGAATCATTAGAAGCAGCAGAAGCATGTTCAGAGTTGGAGGGATCTTGAGCGCTCAAGCCCTCTCTTTGAGCGCTCAAGCCCTTGGCAGAGGGGTCAGAGTGGTTTAGTCCCGTGTTGATTTGTTGTGCTGTGTCTGATTATTCTGTTGTCACTCTGTATATTCCAATGTTGTTTCTGGCTGCCTAATGTTCTTATCTGTTCATATTTGTACGTCATTGTCACTCATGTAGTCCACACCGCACATGCATACACTTAAATTCCATTGTTGTGCTTATTATTGTTACATGGCTCCCATCCCCCATTCCCCGTAATTGCTCAAAGTCGAATTATAAACATTTCCCATAATCCCACAAAAGTCAAGTAGAGACCGGTTCTTCGAACCGGGCGAGGGGGGTGCCGTAAAACCCTTCCCCTCTCGTAACTGAGCTCCCGAACCTAAGATAGTATGGTGATGACGGGCCAGTAATCCTTATCCATTGAATGAGGCACGAGTCAATCGATGTTCGGTTCCTCGGGGACAATCCGCTAAAACCCGGGTGGCGACTCCGAATCGATCCCAGCGCGGGATCCCTCCGGGGAGGTGCGTCCACATATAGATTTCCCAAGTACTTTTATCCAGTGGGTGAGGCAGTATGTTACCACTGTTAGCTTACCTATGGTTGCTTGGAGAAGTTTTTGCAGGAAAGAGAGGACTTAGGAAAGTTGATCCCATCTCTCCCTACCTTCTCTTAATTGTGATGGAAGCCTCCTCGACAATGCTCTAGCATAAGGTGTTGGTGATTTCAGTTTCCATCCTAAATGTCAAGCAATGAACCTGTTCCAATCAGCTTTTACAAAGGATTTATTCTTCATGTGTGGAGCCGAACAAGCTTCTTTTCTAACAGTAAAACAACTTTTAAAGATTTTTTTCATTTCTCTGGCCTGAAGCCTCAACAAGAGCTCTATATTTTTTGCTGGGGTGCAAGTGATGAAGCAATCCAGAACTTGCAGGATATCCTCCCAATTCCTGTGGGGCTATTTGCCCGTAATATATCTTGGTGTTTCCTCTAATCTCTACCAGGTTAAAGGCAAATCATTGCATAGTTTTGCAAGAGATGATTCTGGGAAGAAAACAAAGTTGGTCATCTAAAAGAATTTCTTATGGAGGCGAAGCTGAATTAATTCTTTCTATCCTAAGTAGCATTCAGTTGTATTGGTGTCAAATAATTATTATTCCTCAAAAAAAGGGTATTAAGAGCAGTTAATGGCTTTCTTATGGTCATAGTTTGAGCTTGACCACAAGTTTTGCCAAGGTTAAACAGGACCATGCTTGTGCATGGGTTTTAGAAAGCTCAGGGATTGCAATAAGGCTGGCATGTTTAAGCACCTTTGGGCCCTTGGGAAAAAGTCTGATTCTCTATAGGTAAACGGATACATATGTACATCTACAGGTAAAGAACAGAAAATGCTACGTGGCTTTCTTTCTTTAGATTTTTTTTTCTTTTCCTCACTCCCATTCTTTGCACTAACAAATGCAAGAAGCAAGGGTCCTTTGATGGTCAGCCAGAATCCGACAACAAACGCTACTCATTGGAAATTTTAGTGTGACAATCACATAACGATGCTTTATGCCCAGAAAATTGGGCACCAATATGGATTTATACATACCACTATCATTTTGGATAATCCCTTTTTTGCACAGAATACATACCTAGCATGAACCGAGTAACATTTGCTAGCAATTGGCCGTGAACCCTCTATATTATCCTATTACCTGCAATAAAAAAGACAACGAAAAAAAAAAGGGGTAAGTGATAAACAAAGATGCCAAACACAAAGCTTGAATACTTGATCGGTTGACAAGTGGATACTTTATCCTGATTCGGCCATCAAATGAATGTAAATCAACCTATAATCACCACTATGGCTGTTAACCCCGTTCATACATTTCTCAAACTAGTTTTTGAAAAAAAAGAGTACTGAATCATCTCTCTCTCTCTCTCTCTCTCTCTCTCTCTCTCTCTCTCCTCCCACTGTTTCAGTAAAAACAAAAAGTGGGGAGGATTCTTTACACAAAGAAATGGCCAGGATTCTTTATAGAAAAAAAACAAAGTACCGAATAAATGGAACTGAAATGACCTCGTTCAAAACCCAAAAAAAAGGACCATAACAAGCATGAGACCTTCATATTCAACTGAAACAAACTAAACAAAGCATGAGCACAACTAAAGAGGCATCTTTACATAGTAATGCAGTCCAAATTATCCCATCAATCATTTTTTTGAGACAAGGAAACAAGACATGGTGCAACTGAAACGTAGAACCAATATCCTGCAACTATTACATAGGACCATAATGCTGAAAGAAGAACCATTATACTTCAAAGAAAACACAGAAAATAGTGCAACTGATATACATAAAAATCCACCGTGGACAACACAATTGAGTAATAAAAACCTTGAGACAACTATATTGTTATATTAGAGTGTAATATGTATGTTGATGCATGCTCAACTTGCAACTCCAGCCATGAAAACATGGTTAGCCTTAAGAGTCTTGAATATTCATTCAATCACAGGCATCAACAATTGGACTAGACTCACAAATCGATCACATTCACTCCCTATGCTTTTTCTCTGACTAGACTCACAAATCACATTCACTTATACACACTAAACTTTAAATATCAACCAAACGGAAAGTGAACACCCATACCACGTGGTTCTATTTCATGACTTCCAAAAGATGATCCTTGGTGAGTTTGGGGAGAAGCTTGGTCACGAGCACCACTCACTCCGTCTTGAACCTGTCAAATGACAATTGACATGCAATAAGAAACAATATAACTCCAAATAAGCATATCCAAAGTATGATTGTACACATTATTGCCAATGTAAATAAACTATATGCATGACCTGTAAACCAGAGTGCCTCAGCAAGAAGTCAACTTGTCCTCTTAAAAAGTTTAGTTCACCAGCCATAGTATTCATCTGTTGGTTATTAGCTTCCAACTGTTGGTTATTAGCTTCCAACTTCTCTTGCAAATCACGTATAGTTTCCTTGTCTTGCATTCTCTCTTCGTCTGAAGTCATTTTGAACCTTGTACCACTATTGGAAGGTGAGCCACAATTTGTAAAAGTGTACCCAAAACCCATACCACGAAGACTACCATAATGCTCTTTCTTATTAATAACTTGTGAATATATGTCGTCCTTGGACCACACTAGTTCACCCTTAGGTTTCTCTTTCGAGCTACTTTCCTGTGACTTCCTCAATTCCTCCATTTTTTCCTACAATTCATGGAAAACAAGAGTATATGCATAGAAATGTATCAGTCTTCACATTTGAAGCGAAGTTCGAATGTAAAACATATGATCTTTATCAAAGATACAAAAAAATATGCTAGCATACGATATTTTCAGATGAAATGTCATTAACGGCTATGTCGCCCTTCTCATGGGTCAGTTTATACATCTCCGCTCTATCAACTCCAACTCCAGTTTTCTCCCCCTATATTACAACCATTTCATAAGGAAAGTTATAATTCAAATAAACAAGAAAAGTTTAGATATCAGATAAGTTATATATAGGAAGTACCAAATCATACGCATGTTGGGAATATGTTTTAGATCCAGCTGTATGTGGCACTTTATTTTCTCCCCTACATTTCTTGTTGTTGTCACTAAGTGTCTGTATGGAAACATTAGACTCGTGAATTCTAGTCAAATAGAGAATAATACAGAATAAACATTATGCAGTCACAATCTATATTGTCCATACCTTTCCTTCTTTTGAAAACCAAAAATCAACAAGTTCAGCATAATGATCACGATTAACAGTTGCAGGTGCTGCAACAACTATTTGTGCAGCCGTCTTTGATGGGTCATAGTGTTGCGATTTTAAGCTACATCTCCATTGCCGTAATTTATCCCCAAGTGACTTCAAAGTATCATGCTTGATTTTGTCCCTTATTCGCTCATCTTCAGGAAATTCAAACTTCGACTAAACAAGATAACATAAAAGTATTTTGAGATTCACTTGACTGAAAAGATAGCAACAAATTAGAGCTTCCAAAGTAATACCTCAATGATGTTCCAACAATCTAGCTTATAGTGATATGGCACCTTTCGCCAATCATTATAATGAATTGGACATAAATGTGGCTTCCTTGCAACGGTTCCTATGAACCGATTAAACACACTACCTTCTTGTCCAACGGGTAACCAAGCCGCATTAAACTTGACAACAATTCTGCTCCTAGGAGGCAGATTCCAAATGTCCGACAAACGTGTAATGCCTCTTTTATTTGCCTTACCTGATCCATCTATTAAAAAAAACTTGATCAATCTAAGATATCAATAAAAAAAGGTTGTAATGAGACAGTTTCAGCAACTAAGTTATACTTCAGCAGTCAATAATTTCATTTTCCTGCAACTATGATCATATTTCCATCATATTCAACTAATTTTCATCATAGAAAAAGTAAATGCTGCACTTTAATTGGCATTTCTAGCTCTTAAATCAAAGGTTATTCCAAGTGTTATTCTAAATTTCAGTTATTCCAATAAAAAAACAATTCAACCTACTAAACATTAGCAAAAGGTGGGGGATATTCCAGCGTATCATGAAGAGTATCTCATGCAACATCAGAGAATTGAGAAGAAACCTAACATTAGCATAATGTGGGGGATATTACAAGTGTTATTCTAGTAGAAACCTGACTAGATGCTAAAAATTAAAGTCAATTCAATAATGTAAAAAGGTTGGATGATGGATCACACCTCTAATGCCAACTTCAGTATCATCCTCCAATTCATCTCCCATGTCAAAATCATCCTCCATCAGTTGCGGCTGTGAATTTGGTGATGGATCATGTGATGGAACCTCGGGCTGGACAGTCCGTGAAGCACCACGTGACTGAGAAGGTCGTGAGGCACCATGTGACTCGGCATGTGGAGCCAATTATCCCACCAAGGCACCAAGTAATGGAACCAATTATCCCATGCACCAATTAATGGAAGGGGTTGTACGTATGGTGATTTTGTTCCTCTTTTTTTTTTTTTTTTTTTGGAACATCAATTTTGTTTTTTCCTCATGGTACCGAACTAATGGTTGTGTGGAGCCTACTAATCCCACACAAATGATCTGAGTTGTTCAATAATTTTAAAATAATTATTCAAGTGAGATCCTAAAAAACCAGGTCAATCAACTATTTATGACTAATTAATCAATTTTTCAGTTTTTTACTCAGAATTTAAGATCATGTGTATACTAAATAATATTTCTCGTCCGATCAGATGTCTAACGGTACCTGATTAACTTAATTCTACTACAAAATAACCTACTCCATATTGTGAAAAAGATAAACGGTTCCGATGGGAAACAAAAAATTCAGGTGGAATTGAGGGTGCTCTATAAGACTTTAATGCCTTTTCGGAGGTTTTAATTTCGTCCGATCATGTGGTTATAACTATCTAATGATTTCCAATTTTTGTGAAAATGATGGAATAAGTAAAATGTGAAATATTAACGGTTCAGATCGATCATCATAAACATAGACTCAGTAATTGCCCTTAGAATCTATGCGTTCAACTTACTTGATTGCAAACTAAGTCTTGTGGAGCATATAGACGTACAGTAGCTACACAACCGCAACACAATCATGATGATCGAGATCATTGATTTTATTGTGCTTGTTGATTAAACCGTTCACGTAAAGTTTTTGCTCGATCTGGGTGACAGGGCCCCTTCATCGAGACATGATTGATAGCAACTAAGTCTTGTGCAACAGTTGAATGTACAGTAGCCACATGACCCCGACATAATCATGACGATCCAGATCATTGATTTCGTGATGCTTGCTAATGAAATCTTTCATGTAAATTTTTGGCTCGATCGGATTTAGAAAGTCCTTTCATTGGGATGCAATAGATAGTAAACTAATTATATGATACAATTAATTGATGATATCTATAAAGTGGTCTTTAGAATGTAGTATATTAGCATAAATTATATGTGGGCCTAATGAGAGGGTATTTAGCAACGATTGGATGATATTAGTAACGGTTGGTTTGGAGCCGTTACTAGAAGAGGGTATTTAGTAACGGTTGGTTTTGAACCGTTACTAGAGGAGGGTATTTAGTAACGGTTGGTTTTGAACTGTTACTAGAGTACATTAATATAGTAACAGTTCAATAAAAACCGTCGCTAAAGTCCCATTTTTAGTAACGGCTCTAAAACCGTTACTATAACCAATTTCTACCAACAGTTTATCCAACCGTTACTTAAAAAAACGTTAGTAGATCTTGATTTTCTTGTAGTGAATATTTATGGAACGGGAGATGGTGTTGTCCCTTCGAGGTCAACATGGTTGCTGGTCCGATCACGGCCGTCCGTGATCGGCCATGGACAGCTCAAGGTGTGTTTAAACTCACTATTTTTTTACTATTATATTGTCATTGTTGTTATGGTTGTTTATCCAGAATTTTCGTAATTCGCATTATATTTCTTTTTTCAATCACTCATCTCGAGAGAAATTAATCTAAAACCATGCAAATATCACAAAAAGTTCATAAAGAGGAAAAAGAACTGTGAAATAGAACAGTTTTTACTTTTAGTGTCTTTTATTGTAATTTTATTTTTTGTCTAATGTGTACTTTTTGAGCTTTTAACTTTTCCATATATGTTTTTTGCTTTTCTGATTCCTTTCATTGGGACGAATGATTAATTCCAAAACGTTTTAGAATAGACTAACCAAATAACACTAAAATTAAGAATACCCACTGTCATCAGGGAAAAATAGCGTAACCAAAACCAATGTTCTATTCTATACATTGCTAGGCGCTAGTTAGGTGAAAAAGGTACCCTAACGCCTAGGGAGGGACTGCGCTAGCGCCTAGGTAAGGACTAGGTTCCAATTGATTGCCTAATCTAGGCATTGGACCACCGCCTAGTGCTTAGGCGGAGACAAGTGAGCTTAGGCGACCGACTTTTAGAAAACTGTCCAACCGTAAATAGATTTTCAAATGTTTATTCATTCTTTATATTATCAGAAAATATCCTTCCTGTGACATCCCTCAAGTGTTGAGTCCCACATTGGGGAAAAAAGAAAAATCATGGTGTATATAATGAATCGCAAACAGTTATTGGATAATTTGAGGTTAACTTTTTGAGCAATGTCATTAGGCTAAAAATTGGGGCGGAGGGAGTACTATTTTTGTCAGTAACCGGAAAAAGTTTCAATGCCGAGCGAGCACAGCCACGTTATGTCGAGCTCGCATCTAGGCCATCAGAAAGGGTTTTGGACGGCCTAGTTTCTCCCTGTCTCCTCTCTCTCTCTCTCTCTCTCTCTCTCTCTCTCTCTCTCTCTCTCTCTCTCTCTAAAATCTGGACCGTTCCAAACACTTAAAAATTGTTCCGGTAACCGAGCGTGTTAGTGTTACAAAATCTTTAATTCACTAAAATGCCATCAAAATCGTCATCCACATTAAAAAACTTTTACAATTCCAATCTTTGAAATGAATAATTACTCTTCAATATTAAGGTCGGCAAAATTACGACACCACAAATTTGAATAATTAGAATCCGAAGTGCCAAAAAAAATTACGACACCACAAATTACGACACCACAAATTTTTTTGGTACTATGTGAAGAGTAATTATTCAATATTAAGGTCGGCAAAACTCACAACTGGTACACCCGATTCCTGTTACGTAACGTTCGATATTACTGAAACCGTTACACCAAAACCGTTACCGTTACGTATTGCAAAACAGGTATTTAAAACCTTGACTGAAAGGCCCAAAATATCACTTTTACCAAATAGTCCAAAGCCGGCTCTGATAACAGTGGTTGTTTCTTGTTCCCCTCTTTTTCCTTTTCACCTCTTATATGTGCTAGGTACACTTGAAGAGCGGACCTGGCAGATCTTGTAGGTTCGGATCTTGTAGGTCTGATTGTGGACTGGAGTGAAGGTTATGGGTTTGCGTGACAAAAACACCCTCTCTGCTTGTAGAGACAAGACTGTGTGTATTAATTCACTCCCAAATTCTGCATGTACGGAAGCCAAATTGACTGGCATTGGTACGCCCAGGGCCAATTTGCTACAAAAACTTCATTTTCAAATCTAGTTCATGCAGTATGTCGCTCGTACCAAGAAAATATTATGAAGCTATCAAGAAAATATTATGACGCATAATATATCATACCACACAGCCAGAGCCGGCTTAGAGAGGAATCGGAAGAAGCAACCGCTTCGGGTCCCCAAAATTTTGGGACGATAAAATTTTGAAATATAACATACATTCATCACTGTTTCACTAATTTAATTTGAAATATAACATAATCGGAAAACAATCTCTAAGTGACCCTTATTGCAGTTGATTTAATTCTTTTGTTACAAAGATTAAAAGTCAAATAGTCAAACGAACTATCATAATTCTATAATTTTTTTAAAATGTAGTTAAGAAAAGGATCTATTTTTTTTTCTTATAAACTCTTCCAAAGATATGGGTCTTGTGAGCATACTTTATTATTTTGAAATTTTGTCATCTATTTACGTAAATCTTATCTTGTAATAGTTTTTGTTTCGAAAATACTAAGGGCCTCAAGTTGGGAGTTCGCTTAAGGGCTCCAAAAGTCTTGAGCTGGCACGACACACATCTCATTGATATACTAGTTCACATTGTTTAGAAATAAATTTTTCTATCAAGAAATATTACGACACTTAGTATATCATATTACATCTCGTTGATTTACTGCTAGTTGACATTGACAAGAAATAAATTTAATTATGAAGAGAATATTATGACACGATTGTTCTTTTTCGGCTTTCTTTCGTAGGTCAATTTTCTTTGTCGGCAGTGACATATTTTGCTTTTTGGTTAGGCGTGGATCTATGGAGCTTCTAGAAAACATGTTTTGATCGGGTGGGGCTTGTCGCAAAGGGGTGGATTACTGGGCTAGATATTTTATGAGCATGTTGAGCTTTATTTTGTGGGGTTCAAGCTGGCTAGTTGGCATCATGGGAACTATTTTCTTATAAAATATTAAAATGGGAGGTGACGGGGCAGTTTAGGTTTCTACGAGCTCTAGGAGTAGGAGGGTTCTGGTCCCTTCGAGACTACCTCAATGTAGGGCCTCCTCTATTGTACTAATTTCATTTGCCCTTTATGGAGATGAAATTTTCTTTTGCCGATCAAAAAAAACAAATTAACTAGTCCCTTTAGGAGCAGATTAAGGAAGACCGGCTAGACATTAAGGTTGACCAATATTTATGGAACGGGAGATGGTGTTGTCCCTTCGAGGTTAACATGGTTGCTGGGCCGATCACGGCCATCCGTGATCGGCCATGGACGGCTCAAGGTGTGTTTAAACTAACTTTTTTTTTACTATTATATTGTCATTGTTGTTCTGGTTGTTTATCCAGAATTTTTGTAATTCGCATCATATTTCTTTTTTCAATCACTCATCTCGAGAGAAATTAATCTAAAACTATGCAAATATCACAAAAAGTTCATAAAGACGAAAAAATACTGTGAAATAGAACAGTTTTTAGTGTCTAATGTGAACAGTTTTTGTCTAATGTGAACTTTTTGAGCTTTTAACTTTTCCATATATGTTTTTTCGCTTTTCTGATTCCTTTCATTGGGACGAATGATTAATTCCAAAACTTTTTAGAATAGACTAACCAAATAACACTAACATTAAGAATACCCACTGTCATCAGGGAAAAATAGTGTAACCAAAACGAATGTTCTATTCTATACATTGCTAGGCGCTTATTAGGTGAAAAAGGGACCCTAACGCCTAGGGATGGATTGCGCTAGCGCCTAGGTAAGGACTAGGTTCCAATCGATTGCCTAATCTAGGCATTGGACCACCGCCTAGTGCTTAGGCGGAGACGAGTGAACTTAGGCGACCGACTTTTAGAAAACTGTCCAACCGTAAATAGATTTTCAAATGTTCATTCATTCTTTATATTATCAGAAAATATCCTTCCTGTGACATCCCTCAAGTGTTGAGTCCCACATTGGGGAAAAAAGAAAAATCATTGTGTATATAATGAATTGCAAACAGTTATTGGATAATTTGAGGTTAACTTTTTGAGCAATGGCATTAGGCTAAAAATTGGGGCGGAGGGAGTACTATTTTTGTCGGTAACCGGAAAAAAATTTCAATGCCGAGCGAGCACAGCCACGTGATGTCGAGCTCGCATCTAGGCCATCCGAAAGGGTTTTGGACGGCCTAGTTTCTCCCTGTCTCCCTCCCTCTCTCTCTCTCTCTCTCTCTCTCTCTCTCTAAAATCTGGACCGTTCCAAACACTTAAAAATTGTTCCGGTAACCGAGCGTGGTAGTGTTACAAAATCTTTAATGATTAATGAGTATACTCTTATAATTTCATCATACTAATGACGAAGGGATCAATAATGTTACGCCCGGTGATATATAAGCCCCTATAATATTGTACTAAACAAACACTATGTGAAATCATATACCCGAGAATTATTCAAATCCTTTCCGCAAACCCTTTGAAAAAATATTGGAAGGTCAGTTGCAATCAAATACTCATATCCAGTGAAACAAAAGCATCATTTCCTCTAAACAAAGTTCCCTTGACTTTACTTTATACATAATTATGTTGGCTAAGCGTTAGATTGAAAGGTCTACTCTTGGAATGTAATCTTATTTACTTAAAAGAAAAGATTGAAAGGTATTGTGAGCATGAAAAAATAGTGGAAGGTCAGTTCTTAGACTATCCATTTAATAAAACTACTCAATTCAGAAACAAATTGTTGATGGGATCCCAAAGTACTGAAACTTGGTTTTAAATACCGGCCGTTACGTAGCGTATCGGCCGTTATGTAACGGTTTTTGGCTTCTCCGCTCCGATACCGTTACACCCCGGTATACCGATGAGAGGGAAAAATCGCATGCGTATTACCCGGTTCCCGTTACGTATCGGTCTGTATCTGATTCACGGACTGGTTCACGACCGTTATGGCCGATACTCGACCGCACCGGTTATTTAAACAAATTTAAAATTATTTTTTTATCAAAAAATGATTTTTAGAAACTCACAACTGGTACACCCGATTCCTGTTACGTAACGTTCGATATTACCAAAACCGTTATACCAAAACCGTTACCGTTACGTATTGCAAAAGAGGTATTTAAAACCTTGATTGAAAGGCCCAGAATATCACTTTTACCAAATAGTCCAAAGCCGGCTCTGATAACAGTGGTTGTTTCTTGTTCCCCTCTTTTTCCTTTTCAACTCTTATATGTACTAGGTACACTTGAAGAGCGGACCTGGCAGATCTTGAAGGTTCGGATCTTGTAGGGCTGATTGTGGAGTGAAGGTTATGGGTTTGCGTGACAAAAACACCCTCTCTGCTTGTAGAGACAAGACTGTGTATATTAATTCACTCCCAAATTCTGCATGTACGGAAGCCAAATTGACTGGCCAGTGGCGGAGCCAGGATTTTCAATCCGGGGGGGTCATTAGCTATAGGCATTTGATAGCTCCGTCGATGCCTACGAGGAGGGCTAGAATTGCCCACTCATGGGTGGCATTACGGAGAGAGGACTAACCTTCGTCCTCGATCCTTAAAAAGATCAGTTATAACAATTACCAAATTAGCTTAGCAACTACAAGCTTGACGGCTATATAAACATTAGTAATCAAGGGAGGAGTCCGGATTCGGCCATAGGGGTGGCATCATTCAAGGAAAAACTAGTTACATGTTGTACAGAAAAATATGAAGAATTTTTTTTTATAGGAAGTAATTTTTTTTGTATACCCGTACATTCAAAAGTCCGAGTGACACCTATTTGCCTCTTTCTATGTTATCACCGTCACAAAATAAAATTGACTAGTAGCTCCATCAATCGCCGTTTTTTGCTTTTTCCCTTGGCAAACACCACAAAAAATAAATAAATTGGCAATTAAGTTTCATGGATGCCGAAGCCAAAGAGAAATCTCTCTTTCACTCTACATAAAAAAAGATGAGTAATCCATTTATCATTCGTCCAAATATGTAAATCGACATGTTTGTGATTTCATTTTCATTGTACATTAATTCTCATTTCTCACCATAGTCTCCTTAAAGAAACAAAATGTTAAACCTTGAGAGAAAAAAATTTGATATTCAAAGGTGTCACATTTCTTTTTATTTTATAAAAAATTTTTACAAACTTTTAGAGAGAGAGAGAGAGAGAGAGAGAGAGAGAGAGAGGTACTAGCTGGCAATAAAAAGGACAAAAATCTGCACCTTGGGAGAGTCGAACTCGGGTTGGCAGGGATGAAGCTGGGCGCTCCAACAATTGGGCAAAAGGCCAGCACTGACTCAGTTCTTCCTATTTTTATATTTATATTATAACTGTTCGTTGCAATTTTTATTTTTATTTTTATATTTTTTTTATAAAAGTGCGGGTGGGCCCAACCCCAATGTACATCCGCCCCTGACTGGCATTGGTACGCCCAGGGCCAATTTGCTACAAAAATTTCATTTTCAAATCTAGTTCATGCAGTATGTCGCTCGTACCAAGAAAATATGATGAAGCTATCAAGAAAATATTATGACGCATAATATATCATACCACACAGCCAAAGCCGGCTTAGAGAGGAATCGGAAGAAGCAACCGCTTCGGGTCCCCAAAATTTTGGGACGATAAAATTTTGAAATATACCATACATTCATCACTGTTTCACTAATTTTGGGACTGTCTAATGTGAACTTTTTGAGCTTTTAACTTTTCCATATATGTTTTTCGCTTTTCTGATTCCTTTCATTGGGACTGGGACGAATGATTAATTCCAAAACTTTTTAGAATAGACTAACCAAATAACACTAACATTAAGAATACCCACTGTCATCAGGGAAAACTAGCGTAACCAAAACCAATGTTCTATTCTATACAGTGCTAGGCGCTAGTTAGGTGAAAAAGGGACGCTAACGCCTAGGGAGGGACTGCTCTAGCGCCTAGGTAAGGACTAGGTTCCAATCGATTGCCTAATCTAGGCATTGGACCACCGCCTAGTGCTTAGGAGGAGACGAGTGAGCTTAGGCGATCGACTTTTAGAACTGTCCAACCGTAAATAGATTTTCAAATGTTTATTCATTCTTTATATTATCAGAAAATATCCTTCCTGTGACATCCCTCAAGTGTTGAGTCCCACATTGGCGACAAAAAGAAAAATCATGGTGTATATAATGAATCACAAACAGTTATTGGATAACTTGAGGTTAACTTTTTGAGCAATGTCATTAGGCTAAAAATTGGGGCGGAGGGAGTACTATTTTTGTCGGTAACCGGAAAAAGTTTTCAATGCCGAGCGAGCACAGCCATGTTATGTCGAGCTCGCATCTAGGCCGTCCGAAAGTGTTTTGGACGGCTTAGTCTTTTACAATTCCAAGCTTTGAAATGAATAATTACTCTTCAATATTAAGGTCGGCATAATTACAACACCACAAATTTGACAGAAAGTATGCAAAAAAAAAGGTGACTACAGGAAAAAGCTTGTATTCAAAATCCGAAGAGAGTAGTAAATGTATAACTACGTTTACAGAGATTGGATCATCTTATTTATTATTTGGCAAAGTTGAATTCAATAATTATCTAAGAGGGCGTATGGTTTAGTTCGTAACCAGGGTAATAAACTGAGGCTAATGGTCCATTTGTCTGACGCAACTAATAATGATGAATGATTATAATTCCATCATCCTGATGACGAAGGGATCAATAATACTACGCCCGGTGATATATAAACCCCTATAATATTGTACTAAACAAACACTATGTGAAATCATATACCCGAGAATTATTCAAATCCTTTCCGCAAATCTATGATCGGTCATGGATGACTCAAGGTGTATTTAAACTAATTTTTTTTTACTATTATATTGTCATTGTTGTTCTGGTTGTTTATCCAGAATTTTCGTAATTCGCATCATATTTCTTTTTTCAATCACGCATCTCGAGAGAAATTAATCTAAAACTATGCAAATATCACAAAAAGATCATAAAGACGAAAAAGTACTGTGAAATAGAACAGTTTTTAGTGTCTTTTATTGTAATTCTTTTTTGTCTAACGTGAACTTTTTGAGCTTTTAACTTTTCCCTTCATGTTTTTTTGTTTTTCTGATTCTTTTCATTGAGACGAATAATTAATTCCAAAAATCACTTACGTTAATGCTCTCTCCGTTCCAAATTCTTGGTTCCTCTTTTCATTTTGGGATGTCCCAAAATATATGTCCCATTTCTAAAAACATCCATCAAAACGGGTTCATTTTCCAGTTTTACCCTGCAAAAGTATTTTTTCCATCTCATTTGGTTTGTCAATTATCTTTTATTTTATAATGGTTTTTATAATTTTGAAAACTTTGTATAATAAAACTAATTGATATCTATCAAACATGATCCATATTGCATATGTTTTAAGTTTCATATAAAGTCTTTATCTCCAAAAAATTGGCCTTGTTAATATGTCCTCCCTCTGTCCCATTTTTGTATATTATTCATTTATTCTTTGTCTCTTTTGCGTTTATTGCCTATATCTTTCAATGTGAATATTCAAAAAATTGTAATATAGATTTTATTTGATAGATTTTAATTTATTCTATAATACAAAATCGATCTCAAAATCATTAAAAAAAAATTATAAATTCAAAAATATAAATAATACCCACAAAAGAGACCAAAATAGGGAGGGAGTACTCAACAAAAAGGGAAGTTTAGACTTGGTCATCAACATCAGATGGTTATATAAAGTTCGAGTGCCAATACCCTGCACTAGCACAAGAAAATGTCTGCCTCTAATTCTAACGTTCCAACTTCATTTCCATCACTAAATGCTCACATTGTTCTCCTCACTACATTTATCTTATTTCTTCTTCCTATGGCCAGTTCGGATTATTTCCAATTCCCTAACTTTTATCCAGCTACAACCGACGGCAACACACTGTACCAAGGAAATGCAGTGTCGTCGGATGGGGCAATAGAATTCAACTATTCCGAAAGTGGTGTTGGTTGGGTGACATACGGACAGAATGTTCGGTTATGGGACTCCGAAACTGCAGCCCTCTCTGACTTCACCACCAATTTCTCCTTCACTATTGACACCCAAGTGTCAGCCCATTACGGCGACGGACTCGCATTCTTTCTCGCTCCTGTCGGTTTTCAAATCCCGACAAACTCGGGAGGCGGGTACCTAGGCCTTTTCAGCCCCGATTTAGCAGAACATCAAATAGTGTTTGTTGAGTTCGACTCCTACCCGAATTATCAATGGGATCCCAATCATACTCATATCGGGATCAACCATAATGCTATTGGTTCACTCACTACGACTCCGTGGAACGCTAGCTTGCACAGCGGAGAAAGATGTGATGCTTCTATTACATACAATGCAAGTACAAAGAATTTGAGTGTGTTTTGGTCTTACGGGGGAAACTCTAATTCCAGTCTTTTTAACGAATTAGACCTAATGAAGATTCTACCGGAGTGGGTCATGGTTGGATTTTCAGCATCGACCGCATGGGCTGTGGAGAAAACAACGCTTCAATCATGGGCGTATAGCTCAAGTTTCGACACTAAAACAAGTGGAAAGCACGCGAAAGATACCAAATTGACGGTTGGGATACCAGTTTCAGTGGGTGTTTTGATTTTTGGAGCATTGATATTGATAGGATCTGTGGTTGTAAGGAAAAGGAGGCGTGTTCGAAGGGAGAAAACAGAGAAAACTAACTTGACATCGACCAACGATGATCTAGAAAGAGGAGCTGGACCAAGGAGGTTTACCTACGACGATCTTGTTTCAGCTACTAACAACTTCTCGGCTGCAAGAAAATTGGGTGAAGGAGGATTTGGAGGTGTTTACAAAGGGTACTTAAATGATTTAGACATGGCAGTAGCCGTGAAGAAAATTTCAAGGGGATCGAGACAAGGGAAAAAAGAGTACATAACAGAGGTGAAAATTATAAGCCTGTTGAGGCACCGGAATGTGGTGCAACTCATCGGTTGGTGCCACGATCAAGGTGAGTTCCTTCTCGTCTATGAGTTTATGCCCAACGGAAGCCTCGACGCTCACCTCTTTGGGAAAAATATTACTCTCGCTTGGGTTGTGAGGTACAAGATAACTCTGGGTTTGGCCTCGGCATTGCTCTATCTACATGAAGAGTGGGAGCAATGCATTGTGCACCGGGACATCAAGCCAAGCAATATTATGCTAGACTCAGGATTCAATGTCAAGCTCGGAGACTTTGGGTTAGCCCGACTCATGGACCATGAGCTTGGACCACAAACAACTCGCTTAGCCGGAACGTTCGGGTACTTGGCACCAGAATATATAAGAACAAGAAAGGCAAGTAAAGAGGCAGATGTTTTCAGTTTTGGGGTGGTGGTGTTGGAAATTGCTAGCGGGAGAAAATCAGTTGATCCGACAGACGGAGAATCAGAAATAGGGTTGGTCGAGTGGGTTTGGAATCTCTATGGAAGAGGGCAAATTCTTTCTGCCATTGATGAGAAAGTAAAATCAGATTCCGATTTGAAAGAAGTAGAGCGTTTGTTGATTGTAGGGCTGTGGTGTGCTTATCCTGACCATAGCCTTAGGCCATCAATTAGGCAAGCAATTCAAGTACTTCATTTCGAGGCAGAAATGCCTCATCTCCCTGTGCAGATGCCTGTTCCAATGTATCATGTACCTGGTGCAGGAACCTCCAGGCCTGAAGAACCGCAGATACATTCCGGTGGGGCTAGTGTAAGTTGTTCAAGCATCGAAATGGGCCGTTAAATTTTATTTTGTTTTTCGCTGGTTAGAGTGTCCAAGACATTGCAGAATCCATGCTTAATAAGCGTGTAATAAATTGGATAATGTTGATTAGTGTTTCCTCTCTCGTATTTTGTAATGCCCCGATTTCCACCACTGCAATTAAGAACATTATAAATGATTTTAACGTTAAAAATACTAGCATTACCTAAAGAAATTCGAAACATAGTTTGATTACTGTAAGATGGTAAATACGCTTGACATGTGGCATTGAGTGAAAGAGCAACAAGTGGAGGAGAGGGTCTCGATCGCGAGTCCAAACCGCGGGACCCATTGCGAGGGCCAAACCGCCGGACCCACTGGAGAGTCAAACCTAGGACCCACCGCAGTATGCACCAGCTACCACTACTGCATGACTGAGCAACAAGTGGAGGAGAGGGTCTGGATCACGAGTTCAAACCGCGGGACCCACTGCAAGGGGCAAACTTGACCTGTAAGAGTTAATTGCAAATTCAAACATTGATTAGAGCAAATAGACGGTGTAGATGAAGACCGTCTACTCCAGTCTAAGAGTTGGACTAAAGAGGATCCACTTCCTAAAAACATTTACATCAAGATGAAAGAAGAACAAACGAACAACAGAATTAACTATTGGTCAACTATTTATAATGTATTAATGAGGTACATGGAGTTACTATTAGGCCTTTGAATTCTATGTTACAAAATCTATGCAACTATTAATGTGTTGTCAAAATTTGGCTCTGCTATTATACTATAGGAACAGAAACACATAATAAAATGCATGCGAACTATATATATGTTTTACACAAATAGCAAAAGAAACAGCTGAAATCAAGGAATTTACAGAGTGAAGATGCTATTACAAAAAGTAGGTACTTTTCATACTCTTTTTTCAAATTTAATGTGATATATATCCCTAATTCGCCTTTTCGTTTTGTTTTCTTGATGGTTAATGCTCCCATCGTCCTCTCCTCCTTCGTTTCTAATATTTTCTAA
>JADGMU010000327.1:0-21686 GCA_016920895.1 Vaccinium myrtillus | reverse complement strand
CAAAAACCAAAGTCAAAAAATTCTGGTATGCAAAGGAAGTTAACAAATGTAAATGCATAAGATAGAAGTGGAGAGATTTACCAGATTCAGAGTGAGAGTCTCAATTGTTTAGTGGCTCTTGCTCTACTGCAATGCAAATGGTTGATAATCTTTGACTTCAGTGGTCTTTATTTTAGAACATTAACTATGAGGGAAGCTGTAATGATCGATGAGAGCCGCAGGATGGAGTAGCTGGTGTCTTTAACAAAGGCAAAATGGAAAAGTAAGTCTTGTGATCAAGGCTAAAGTTGACCATTCAGATATTGGCAACAGCTAGGGTCAATTCAGCAGGCAGCATTAAGTGAAGTCTTGCCCAGCAACGACATCAAATCCCAGGAAGTAATGATGTATGACCAAGTGGTATAGCAGGGCAGCCGCTGCTGAATTTCCCATTGTATAGAACATTACTTCACTCTTGCATATAGATGAGTGGACTTGGTCCTCTAATTAACTTCTATTAAAAGGTTGATGGTTGCTTTATCTGTTGCTATTACTTTAAAAAACTACAAATTAGTGTTAAATATTTATTTTTAAGAGCACATTTTCTGCGAGTATTAGCACGACATCCTGTGTGTCGATCTTTAGACGAAACTTCTGACCTGCAAAACACGGTAATATGGATTTCAGCCACAGTGTGCTTCTTCGAGCAAATCTTTGTACACTATATTCAGAGTGAAATAAGCCGACAATGGATCAAGATTTAATTGCGCAAGCTGTACTCTAATTTTAGTTGCAGTTGTTGCTCGAGACAAGGCCACGTAGTCGCCCATGAGCAAATACGAGTTTAGGCAAATATACACCCACTTGTATTCGATTAATCGTCCTGCGCTTTATTTATTGTCATTGCAAAGCAAACTCGGACGGGAATTGGCGGCGTGAAAATTCCACTGGGTAGAGGTGTGGATCATTTGGTTGTAAAGTAATTAGGTATGAAGACTATGTCACCCTTCTTTTCGCCAACGGCAATCGAGCAACAATTATATGCGGTTGAAAGTCCAAACAAATTAATCTAGTACCATTACACAACCCTTTTGATGGATTTATGTTCCTTAGGAGAACTATTGGACAATTTTTTCAGCACCAAACGATGTGCGAGGCATTCCGACGGCGAGGCAGATTGAGTTTAAAAAATCAATGTACAATCCTTGTTGGCTACTATCTGTTGTTTCATTAAACCGAGGTAGACATTTTCTTCGCACTGGAATTTATCAATCATCGTGTCATTAATTTCATCCACATGACACTATTCTTTGGGGTTAAAATGGCCGAATCAGTAATAGAAAGTGGATCACCTGCATTGGTTGTAAAAGTTGGAAATACAAAATTTATTAAATCATCTAAGTTACCTTGCTTATTGTTGTTGGTGTGATAATCAAATAATCATGTATTTTTACTTGGCCTTTCTCATTTTCAGCCTCGATCCCATCGCCAATTCGGAGAATGTAGTCACCGAAAATTGGGTCCGTCTTAGCCCGCATATTTTGTTCCAACCTGAATTTAGTAAGCGATGGCCAAATATAAGAACGAACAAGACTTGCATTCATACAATCTTCTTTTGTGCCTCTGGGTATAACTGGTAGAACTTGACGAAAATCTCCCCCCAACACCACAATTTTTCCACCGAACAACGTATCATTTCCTGTTAGATCACGCAACAGATCATCTAATGCCTCAATAGATTGTTTCTTAGCCATGGATGCTTCATCCCAAATAATCAAAGTTGTTTCTTTTAATAGTTTTGCAAGGCCCGATTGCTTCCCTACATTACAGGAGATTTTATCGTCACTGTCTATTGGTATTTTAAATCTAGAGTGCGCTGTTCGACCATTAGGCAAGATTGATGCAGCCACTCCTGAACTGGCTGTTGCTAATGCAATTTTATTTTGTGATCTTATAGTTGCCAATATTGCTCGGTACAAAAAAGTCTTGCCTGTTCCTCCTGGTCCATCGATAAAGAAAGCCATGCTTTTCCCTTCAGAAACTGCATTTGTTATAGCCTTGAATGCAGTACACTGATATTCGTTCAAAAGCGAAACACTACTCAAATCGTCCTCTGCAACAACGAAATTCATCTCATCTTGAATCTCCTTGCATATTGGATTTCTCGATTTTTGTCTCATGATCGATCGATAGTTGGTAATGACTGAGGTTACGACCCATTGATTCCAACTCTGAGTTTAATACATGGAGTAATTCCTGCCGAGCTTCTTCTTTACTCATTTTTTGCAAAGAAATATAGTCTTCGACCATATCTTCTTCGAATTTTAAAAATAATTCTCTTGGATTTACTGGACCACAGTATACAAGTATGGTGCATAGCAGTTGTCTTAGAGAAGATGGCATTTGGTAGGTGGATGCTTCTTGCATACATGCCTCGTTGCTATTATCTGTTTCCAATAATCCGTGTGCAACTGCTGCTTCTCTAAAAGTGTCATATGTTATGTCATGCATTGTTCTCAAATTGGAGTATGATGTAGGGCTTGCCACGTGATTTAAAAGCATTCTCAAATAATATCTCTCACCCTCTCCTGGATTTGCTGTTATTATTCTTCCTATTACATCCCCACGCTGCCGGACTTTCCATACTCTTGTTTGTTTGTTCCAGACAAAATGTTCCGGGAAATTTCGATATAGAATCTTTCTTTGCTTGGCAAATTTATTGCAATTATTCATCCAAAAGAATTGTGTTAGCATTGTTCGTGAGTATGCATCATTATCAGTTATGGTTCGAAGGTCACTCTGTTTTTTGAAGCTGACCATTTGGCAACCTTCTAAGTGTAACTGCAAACTTATCACGCTTGGACTCATTTCATGAATAGGAAATCAGATATTCTCCATATTGCTTCGGTGGTGATATCCATCTCGCAGATGTTGAAACCTGTTCTATTTCATCAATAGGTTCGGTTTGGAGTTGTACTCATTAATCAGAATGTACCTTATCATGCCCCTTGTATATATACTTGTATAAATACTTGACCGCTTTAATTGTAGAAAGACTTCAACATTAATATGGCGATCGAACATAGCTAGTAAGTAAGGGTTGTATGGAACCACCCATCTATTATCCAAAAGTGTCCTCGAACTCCGACGAGTTCGGTATGCATAGTTCGCTTGTAGATTGGATATCCATTTGGAGCAATCACTTGTCTCTTCCGTGAAACTTCTTGGATAGTGATCCTTACACTTTTATTTTCCACACTATCCCGACACTTTTTATTTTCCATGCAAACTTTATTTTTGTTTAGTTTTCCACAAGGGCCATGCATCATATGTTTCAGACCATTGCATAGAGATGCGGATGTGTATTTCGTTTGGTATCTCAAATTCTGATATAAAAGCATCGAATTTCTCGGTTGTGTTTATTTTGTATGCTTTTTTTAGTATTAACAGCATGTGGACATGCGGAAGGCCTCTTTTTTGGAATTCAATGACAAATGTGTATGCTGCAGCTGGTCCAAAGAGCTCCTCTTTAATTACCTCCTTTCTTAGGTGCTCAAATTTGCTTCGAAAGACTCTGGCAACTAAATCAGGTCTGTTTTGTGCTTCCTCAAAACTTTTCAGTTCTTGTGTTATCTCAATCCAATTTGGGTTGCATGTCATGGTCAGGAATAAATCTGGCTTGCCATACTTTTCTACAAGGGCCATAGCATCCATATAGCGTTTTCGCATGTCTCGTGGACCTCCAATGAAGGATGATGGCAAAACAATTCGTTTTCCTACATTTGACCCCTGCGTTTCACCTTGGCTAATACTATCCACAATGCCTTGATAGAGGTCTGCTCGAATTTCTCGTTGTTTTGCTCGGAAAAAATCTAGCCTCGAGGTTTCTATTTTGACATACATATCAACTACAAACTGCTGCAGTAGGCGTCCAGATTGCAAGAGGACTGAATTGATTGATGGTCGGATTTGGAATCGATATGCATAGAATTCTCTACAAGACACCATATTTTCTTTGCCTGCATTTTCTTCGTACACTGCGTATTGATAAAAGAAAGTAGTCAGCACAATTATTTTAGGTGTCGTAGTTTTCTATCTGGGAATTCAGTAATCAAAGTTTACCTGCTGCCTCATTTGATATTAAGTCTTCAGCTGACCTTGAATGCGATGGTAGAACTCTCTCCTGGGCCTGCGTTTGAGTGTGGTTATTTGTCTTTTGGATTCCTTGGTGCCATCCTGGTTCTCCTCTTGGAAACAACAACGGATATTGGAGAGCATCATAACAACCATAGTGATATCGAATTTGTTGTGTGTAGCCGTCATGTTGGTGGACAACAATATCGCGTTCAAATGAATCCGTTCCATTAGTATTGTCGGTCCAAAGAGCAGCTACTTGGCTGATAGTAGGTGCAGAGTAAGTAGAGTCACCCATCCGAGGATTGGCCTTCAACTCAATCGCAAAAGTATCAAGGTTAGGCACTGTCCTTAGGCTGCGAAAGAAAATCGAATATGGATTCAAATCTAGTGCTCCAATCACTTTCTTTATAGTATCTGGCTGCAATTTTGTAGCAAAAGCTCTTCTGTTATTCACTTCTGCCTCCGTGTCATAAAAATATAGCTGCAAGTACGATGGCGGTGCGGATCCAGATGGATAAAGGTTATGGATATAGTGGCACATCTGTCCTTTCGCGCGGTATGTGAAAACACCATTAGTTCTGGTTGCATACTTCTTATCAAGGATTACTTTCAACGACGTGAAAGCAAACGCATCGTTAAACGGCCTAATATACTGCCTAAAATGTGCTGATTCTGGAGTTGAACCTGTGAACAATTCTCTTAGTTCATCAGAAACAGCCACTGGATACAAAGATACGTCTCCCTTGGCGCAACAAAAGCCCAAAGGTTCATAAGGAAATCTTTTGGCCAAGCAAAGATGGCATGGAGGTACTTCAGACAACACATATGCCTCACATGGCACACTCCGCATGCCAAACTTTGGAAGAGGCATTAGAGTACCAGACACTATTCCTGCAATTTAATTGTGTGGAAATACATGAGTGATTAGGTGCAGGCAAGTGCTATTTATCAAAGTTAGGTTTCATTCGCACCTACTGAAATGTCGTAGAGCAAACCTACATGATAAACAGGGAATGAGTTATAAACTGAATAATCTCTGATGGCATAAAAAAAATGGTTAAGAGATGAATTAAATAATTAATGTAATACATGGTTCATCCCGGAGCACGCTTGATTGAGTTGAACTCGAACCTATATAAGAAGGGTACAAATGATATATTATCACAAATTAATCGTATGAACAAAATAGGATATGCTATAAATTTGCCTGCAAGCCTTTGAAATATTGTGAATATAAACATGCTTACCCATGGAAACCAAATTCGTTACCAAGGCCGTGTCTGAGAAGTTTATATTGACCCCATGTTGATCAGATCCAGCTTGTTGATGTGTGTTGAATGCAGAAAGCCTCTCGGAGCCGTCGAGTTGCTGAACCAAAACCGGAACTAACACTTCCTCAGCTTGTTTTTTTTTAAGAGCAGCTTCTCTCCGTTTTGCTTTTTTCCTATCCTTCTCTTCCTGTGACCATTCGGAGTATGGCGGCCGTTTGTTTTGCGACATTAGACAGAAATCCTGCATACTGTGAAGTGTCAAGCATTTCTGTTGACTCCAGTGGTTGCAAAGTAGTGAATTGAGGAAAGTCTGGGACATTCCTACGACGGACTTGCACAACGATACTACCAATAACGCTAAAGGCTTGGCTGCACTTTTAGAGTAAGATTGGCTGCACTTTTAGAGTAAGATTGGCTGCATTTTCTGAAAGGGCATGCAACAACTAACATATATGCGCAAAATCCAAATCTAGGTAAAACAGGAAAGCTGCAGGTCTTAGTAAGTGTTGAAGAAGAGACAGCAATAGCTAGTCCTTTTACAATAGGAACTGAAAAACAAAAAACGGCAACTATATATTTCAACGGTTTTTTCATTGATTAGGTAAATTTTTGGGGGTGCACCCTAGAAGTTGGCTATTCGCAAGTTTGCTCTTTTCACTTTGATTTTACAGTTTAGATTTAGAGCGAACCTATATATGAACCCTTCTTCTTTTCATGCTGTTGTTAACCAATTCTCTTTCCCCTTTGCTTGTTCTGTATCATAGAACAAAGTGACAAAGAGCAACGTCTATATTGTGTATTACCTTTGCCGAGATTGTTCAACCTTCAGAGACGCTGACTAAGTTATAATCCGGCATTTTTATTGGAAAAAGTAAAGATTCTACTAACTTGAATGAGGAATTGGCGATGAAGGGTAGCAAAGTTGGGAACTCACTCTCATGAGATCCAATTGCCATAATTGATGCTCTGCTTGCCTGATATTCCATGATTCAATGGGAGTTGTAAAATGACCAAGTTGGGTGTTTATATCAAGGCAAAATCTACCCTGACGGGGATGTTTTCCTAATGTCCTTTACCCTTTTTTTTTTTTTGGCAGTAGCACTTGCACTGAGCCGGAGATGGATTGAACGAAGTACACTGTTGATGTCGGTACTTATCCAACCAGAGCCAACCAAACGAAGTAGCTAAGAAGACTTCTTCTTAATATAAATAAATCTCTATGGATACAGAAAAGATATGCCCTTGTCCCTCATAAGTGAATCTCTGAGTAAGCCTAACTACAGGGCACCAAAGCCAAAACCGCTTCACTTCATTTGGTATTTTTGTTTAACTCTTAACAGCCTCTTGCAGTACTATATGAATCACTCATTTGTTTGCTTAGCTAACTTTGTTAGTATTAAGGTTTCTCTTTTTCAATAGGTAAATTAGTTTCCGTTGCTACACATAACACAATGAGCAACATGCACGTAGGTGACTGTCATTGGAACGCGCAACGATCGCACAAAAACTCAAAGCAGTGCATAGATTCTACAGTTTGCTTAAAAGTCAACTGATGGTTGATCAATGATCATGCCTTGTTCTGTTTTTGCAGGAGCAAGATAGTCTAACCCAAGAAGTTTGTCATTTGCAAAATTCTACCAGAAATAATATGCATAAGTATTTGTTATTGAAAGACAAAAAGATGACATATAGACTCAAATCATCGCCCAGGATTCTAAATCTCGCGTAGAACTTACCGGATAGCTGATCAGCAAATTACTTTTGGACGAACCTAAGTGTGCACGAGCTGTTGTGGAACAAAGTTTGGGTTGAAGCAGGAGTAATCTGCCAAGGCTGAACCATTAATGCTGGCTTTATTAAATGTCTAACCACTTGGCCAACAGATCTGCTAATGAATTGATTTAGTTGTGGATTTGACATGGAAGGCTGGCACCAACTAATGCTTCTTAGGCCACAAAATTTGGCCTGTAAAGAGCCAAGCCAAGGTGGGAGAGAAATTAATATCAAGTCCTTGTGCTGCTGTACCTTACTTTTTGTTGCTGTGCGATGATGTGCCTTGCAGAAGGTAAAGCAAACAGCAATGAAGTGTGGATTTGATAGCTCTCAGTTGCCTAACCAAATATAGATGCTGGTTTCAATTGGTTTGATTTTATTAATTTATGGGTTGGTTTGTTTTTCTAAACTATAATTCATTGTTTCATGGCTTGGTTCTTGGTTTCCATAAAACAATACCAGTTCGTTCCATGCTTTTTCCTAATCTACCGAGAAAAATGAATTTTATGAAATGCTTGTTAAATCACCTAAACAGTATCTACACCAAGATTGTGTCATTTCAAGCCAAGTTCTATATTTAATAAAACCTAACACTCGATTTTATAAAATGAAGAAGGCATGCGGTTAAATTTTAACACCCCATCTACTAATTTTCTTTTCCCATCCCTCTCAAACTAAACAAAAGAAGGAAATTCTCAACTTTCCTCTCCTACCCTTGCAAGTTTTTTTTTTTTTCAGAAATGGATCACCCTAAGGAGTGATAGACCACAGAGTTCGACCAAGCAACCACATCCTTCCTAAAATCCCACCTAAAAACATTCCCAAGCGGTAAAATACCCTTGTAGTAGGCCACGAAGGTTGAAGACGCCCTAAAATACAGGTGATTTGCCCCATTGTCGACCGCAGCTGCAACAATGACCCTATCCCCCCTGGCCCATTTCCATATAAAAGAAGCCACCACTTCGACAAAACTTGAGAGGATGCTTCACAAACAACCAACAAATGAAGGGTTCTTGGACGGCCATAACTTCAGCGAGCACACAAAAAATCTAAGTTACGCAATATCTATAAGACAAAAATCACAATCATAGTCAACACCACTAACCAGATGCATTCTCTAGAATACAAACCCCGTTTCAAAATATAATCCCCTATTTTTTTAAACATCCATACAGCGAGAATGAAACAACAATACTCAACACGACTGTGTGAATAGATTCTCTTGAGCACATACCCCATTTCAAAATACATAGCAGGTTTCTAAACATGAACGGCCCACCCAATATATATGCAACACGAGACTATACTATACACAGTGCAAAGTATTTTTATTTTTAGCACATAAAACCACACAGCAATGCTATGGCACCCCAGCACACAAGCGATCGCAAACACCACGGGACAACCACCCCAAAGAGATCTGCAATTCGAAGCCTCTTCGAGACTATGCTCCCTAATTTACAAAAATACACCCACGGTTCTGGTGGAACCCAGAACAAATCAACACACAGCCTAAATATCTCGCAAACAGCAAGCCGTCGCAGCAAAGAGTTTACCAGAGCAGAGAGCTGAAAACCCTAGCATACACATACACTCCATGCACAAAAAATAAGCAATCAACTGCACGAAAAGAAGAAAAACAAACCTTAGCAGCGCAGCAGAAGGACGAAAACCCAAAGCGACCTTGCAAGCAACACCAACACAATAAGTTCTTTATTGAGGATGACTACAATTCTTTTGTTTATTGCACAATAAGTTCTTTTTATTTGTCCAGAGACAACAAGACCCAAATCTGAATTTATGTCAAAAGCTTGTTAGCATACAACATAGAAACATTATTTCCCTCTTTGACCAATTATTTCAAAGAGGAATTGAAAATGGCGCCAAAACCAACAACACTACAGTCCATCAATAATTCCAAAGGATAAATACAATAATTTTAAATTCCATTCATGATGAAATAATACACTCACCTCAACCCCAGTGGTCAACCATGAGAGTATTCGCTTTGCAGAGTCGCATATATGTCCCTTCGCCTCTGAACCAAGAATATACCACACACAAACATGATAAGTATTTTAGGACTCATAGAAGTGCACATTAACCATAATTTGGCTTTCAATATGTAGCTACATCTATTTAAAGCCTCTAGCACACAAACGCTAGTATGGAGTTTTCAACTCTCATTTCCCACCGTGATAATCAAACAGAATTTTTGATAATTCTTAGTAAATAGGAGTAGTTTTTTTAATGTCCATTCCAAGCAAAAATGTACCAAGTACCAACAACTGTTGTTACAAAATAAATATTTTAGTTCTTTGTCACCTCTATCACTACCAACTCTTGAGCCAGAGACATGAAGTTTAGAAAAAAAGCCCTAGACCACAAGAAGAAAAATTATTTGTTGCCTTAGCCCTAAGTGCCCTTGATCTGAGCAATTCTTTAAATTAACACGATTCAAATGATTCTTTCCAATACTTTTAGACACAGGCTTCAGGCCCTGCTTCTCGCTCCTGAACAATTCTTTGGTATCAAGTCTTGAATGCTTCCCACTTTTTGATGTCTCATTATTCTCCCTTTGTGATCCAGAAAAATAAAAACAAAAAATCATCTCCAATATTATATAAATACACTGCCATGTTACACATAGTTGGAGTTCTAGTTTATCTGGCATTTTTTATTCCCTAGGCGTACTATGATGGTGGTTCATCCTTTTCTACAAGACTACAATCAAACATACAACATCCAATCTATACGCATGTTTTCTAGGTCAGAATAGAGTTAATAGAAATAAAACAGATTTCTTTCAAAATTGTATGCTTTCAACTAACCTTACACCTGAGGACGAAAAGGACTCAATTGGAGAGAGAGAGAGAGAGAGAGAGACCTCTACCATGTATTTTTCTCGTGGATCACACTCGTCCAGCACGTGCCCAAAAAACACCAACGCGAAAAGACTTCTCTACCATACACAAATACACCTACAGCTGAGGACGAAAAGGACTCAATTGGAAAAAATGGACAGTTGGGAGGATGATCAAATTGACTTTAGCCTTCTTAGTCTTTTAGGTGTCTGGAAATCAAACACCGTAAACTCAAGCCAAACACACCACGTTAAAAAGTTGGGACCAAAGGGGTTTTTTCCCTTCCAAACTCTACAAACCCAGCAAAATGGAATAAACATCTCGCAAAATCAAATGAACAAGTGCTAATAAACCCAAGTCATGCGCATGCAAAACAGACTTCGAAACCCATGATTGGCAACGAAATCAGAAGCCAACAACTCAAACCAACAACCTAAACGTACATCAAGACCCAAAAAACTGAAGAGCGCAAAAATAAATTCATGATCGGAAATCACTTACCAGAAACCTGAGACAAATCTAGTTTCGGCAACCCATTGACCCACTTCAAGCTCTTAAACAAACATCAAGTATGTCTGTGGAAAAGAAGTACCCACATCTTTGAACAGGAAAAATCTTTGTATCTAAATCGATTGCAAACCCGGTATCAAAAGCTTTGTTTGAGATAGGGTTCGGTTCAAAAAAGAAACTGAACTTTAAGGTTTGAAAAATGAAAACCTAGAAATCGAGACTGGAGGAAAGAACGACGCACTCACCTGTTCGATCTCCAGCGAAATCACTCTTCAATAGTTCGTGGAGAGAGAAGGAGCAGAAGATCGCTGGGCTGAAGGCTCAGAACAGAGTAGAGTGCGGGAAGAGAGAGAGAAGACGAAACCTCCTCTCTCATATGACGTGGCCAATGAAGCACCCCAGAAGACAGCTGGATGCATTTATCAGCAACTTGAATAGAACGACCCACCCACCCCACGTATACCACAGCGCGTGCAACAAATACCCCAGTCTAAAAGTCAAGTTTACCCCACAGCGCCAGACGTGAGGCATATCAATTGGAGGGCTCAATTGGAAAAATCGGGACTAAAATGGGAACAACTTAAGCTTCTTATATCTTTAGGTGTTTGGATATATATACACACACTCTCCTGTCAAGGATCCCGGAAATCCCGGATTGAAGCATTTTGAAGCCCTTCCCGATATTTTTTTGACGATCCGAGCCGTCCAATGTGTTCAAAAGATGTTTTCCAAGGCCCACGCGGGAAATCTTCAAAAAAAAATACCGGAAAGGCCTTGATCCACGCAGTTTTTCGCAAAAACTGCATATTTACAAAATTGCGTGGATCAAGCCCTTCCCGGTATTTTGTTTTGAAGATTTCCCGCGTGGGCCTTGGAAAACACCTTTTGAACACATTGGACGGCTCGGATCGTCAAAATTTGATCCGGAACTATGAGATCCGGACCCAAGGGTCCCGGACAGGAGAGTTCCTCTATATATATATATATATAAATAGAAGCCGGTTCAAGTCAGGGATCCGGACCTCCGGACCTCCATGATCCGAGCATTTTTTTGACGATCCGATCCGTCCAATGTGTTCAGAAGGTGTTTTCAAGGGTCCACGCGGGAAATCTTCAAAAAAAAATACCGGGAAGGGCTTGATCCAAGCAGTTTTTCGCAAAAACTGTATAGATCCAAGCAGTTTTTCGCAAAACTGTAAATATACAGTTTTTGCGAAAAACTGCTTGGATCAAGCCTTTCCCGGTATTTTTTTTTGAAGATTTCCCGCATGAACCTTGGAAAACACCTTTTGAACACATTGGACGGATCGGATTTTCTCAAAACATTTTGCAACACAAAAAAAACACCCCAAAGGCTCCAGTCAGGGATCCCTGACTGGAACCGTGGGGTATATATATATATATGCGGAGGATCCTGTCAAGGATCCCGGAAATCCCGGATCGAAGCGTTTTGAAGCCTTTAAAAGATGTTTTTGCATGATCCGAGCCGTCCAATGTGTTCAAAAGGTGTTTTCCAAGGTCTACGCGGGAAATCTTCAAAAAAAAATACCGGGAAGGGCTTGATCCACGCAATTCTTCGCAAAAACTGCATATTTACAAAATTGCGTGGATCAAGCCCTTCCCGGTATTATTTTTTTGAAGATTTCCCGCGTGGACTTTGGAAAACACCTTTTGAACACATTGGACGGTTCAGATCATGAAAATTTGATCCGGAACTATGAGTTCTGGACCCAAGGGTCCCGGACAAGAGAGTTCCTCTATATATATATATGTAATTTCAACATTTTTTATTTTCTCTCCCCTTTTGCTTTAGGAAAATGCTAATCATATCCCATTGAGCAGGGATTAATGAACAAAAAAAATGTTGAATTATATGAAAAATGTATGAACAAAAAAAATGTTGAATTATATGAAAAATGTATGAACAAAAAAAATGTTGAATTATATGAAAAATGTATGAACAAAAAAAATGTTGAATTATATGAAAAATGTATGAAATTTTCTAAAAGTTTATTTTATAAAAGTGTCCATAACAAATGCATAGAACTTTTCCAATGGCATGAAACTTAAATTTTTAGCTCCCTCAAATTGCAATTGCTATATTAACATCAAGTTTCAAAATTTAATGCTCCAACTGGATCATATATGTGTTACTAGGGTTGGTCGTTCTCCAGTTGTTTCTCCGTCGTGCAATGGATCTATTTAATCTTTGTAATTTGTTTTTAAAGATTAATAAATTCTCATTTGCTAATAAAAAAAGAAGGATCATATTTGGGCTGCTCTACGTAGTACTCTACCAATTGCGTACCATGGCACAAAATTGAGCTACAAGTAAATTTCAATTAGATCCTTTCTCTCTATCTCTTCCTTGAACAGTACATATTGAGCTACAAATAAATTTCAATTACTCCGATCATTTCTCACTATCTCTTCTTTAATAGGGCCCTAAACATTATACGATTAGCCGTACCATTTGAAAAAATTAAGGAAAAGAAAAGGCGTCACACCATTGGAACAACATTGCGAATATTGAGGCTAGGGTTGCTCACGGTCCGGATTGGTATGAATCAAATCCTAATCCGCGAGTTACAGTTTTTTGAAAATAAAATCCGTGTCCGATCCAAAAGTCTCACGGTTCGGTTCCAATCCGATCCGTGAGTCACGGATCGGTTCCGGATTTATCCACGGATTTTCAACTTATTCTAAAAGAAAATTATCAACTCATTTTAAAGCTCAAACTCAACATTGAAACAAACACTTGAGTAGTATAGTTAGTAGATGAGAATATAAAGCATCAATAAGAACAAAGAAAGAGCAATCACTGGAAATAAATAATAAAAGCTTGTTAAACATTCCAACAAATGAATTGAACAAATCTAAACTTGAACATTATGGAATCAAAATAGATAGACAAAAAATAAAACCCAAAATTCATTTTGGAATTCCAAACACAATAGGCTATAAATCTGAGCTTGAGCATTGTAAATTGTAAACATCAAACTTGTTAAACATGCCAACAAACGCATATAAATAGACAGTCACAAGCACAAAATGTAGATATCATTTTGGAATTCTTAACAAAGTAGGCTACAAAATACATATATATAATTTATTTTTAAAAAAATTGTATATAATAAAAATCTCACTGTCCGGATCGGTTAATCCACGGTTTCAAGATTAAAATCCATGTCCGGACCGCGAGTCACGGTTTTTTATATTTTGCATCCGTGTCCAGACCATTAATCTACGGTTAAAATCCAGAACCTAGGTTAAGGAAAAGAAAATGCGTCACACCATTGGAACAACATTGCGAATATTGAGGCCGTGCAATTAGTTGTAGCTCCAAGACTCTCTTGCGTGCAGTCAATTGTTCATTTGAGTTGACTTAAGTATTGTGTTTTGGTAATAAGTCATTTTGACTTATTTTTTTGTCTTTATTTTATTTTTTTTCAAATTTGTTAGTTTTGCATCAAATTAAATTTACGTGTATTATTAGTTCGTCTCAACGAGAGAAATCAAAAAACGTAAAAATTATAATTAGAACTCTCAATCTTTTGAATAAAATTAAAAAAAGTCTAAAAAATTTGTCTTTTTAACTTATTTTTTGTCTTATTTCAGAAAAAATTAAGCTTGGATCATTAGCTTTTGCTTTTTTGATTTCTCTTGTCTAAACAAATCAATAATACACAAAAATTTAATAAAAAAACTAACAATAATTAAATGGGACAAGAAAAAAGCATCAAAATGAGAAAAGGCGTCCCACCGAGGATGGCCCACTCGACGACCATCATATACCTCTTGGCTCTCAACATCCAAAGGATTGAAAGGACCTCATCAGAAGAAACAAGTGGGTGAGCTATGGGTCAGTGGGGGAGTGAGTGAGGAGGGTGGAGGTCCTGGTGGAGGTTGCCAAATGGGGGGTGGGACATGGTGGAGGAGAGAGTTTTTTTAGCTAGGTTCATGGAGGGATTAATTTTCATTTTATCTTTTATAAAAAAACACCTGAGCATCATTGTAGCGAATTTAGAAATTTTATTGCACTATGGGTAGAAATCATAACGAGGTTTATAATAAGAAGAGAGGTCAAAAGGGCATTTTTGGCAGTTTGAAGCATAAAACATATGAAATCAGCATGAATTAGGAAGTTTTGTTAGGATATTTAACGGTAAAGTAACAAAAGGGGAAATCATAACAATGTCAAAAGAAGTACGGGAGGTTACTGATATTTTAGAAACCTCAAGAGAGGTCCTTATTGTTGTCATAAAAACCTCAGGGGAGGCTAGTGAAATTTACCCCTGCAAAGTTGATGTAAACCTAGGGGAGTGGTGCTGCCCTAACCACTAGCAAATGAAACAAATCCGTATTTCTGTAAACATCAACTTCACCATAATTATGCTTTTAGGTCAAAATGTCCACTCATGCATTTATAGAGAGAGAAAGATGCAAAATTATACTCCCTCCGTCCCAATTTGTTTGTCAATTATTCCATTTTCTGCTACGCCTTAAATTGCTTATATCTTTCAATCTATAATGTTTTTCACATTTTTAAGAACTTTGTATAATAGAATTAATCGTGAACTATCAAACAAGATCCATATTGCATATATTTGGAGATCAATATTAAAAGATATAAGCGATAAAAAACTGACACAATTATCAAAAAATGACAAACAAAAAGGGACGGAGGGAGTACTTCTTCTGTCCCTTCTTAAATGATCTCTATTGGAATCGTGAAATTTTAAACTCTTAAAAAATATATATTTTTTAAATTTTTTATACCAAATTAGAGTGCTCATTGAGTACTTTAATTTGATGCAAAAGTAATTTAAAAACATGCAACAAAAGTGCATTTTTTAACAGTTACAAAAATACACATTTCTCAAATGTATCATTTAAAAGGGGACAGAGGGAGTAATATATATATACCATATAGGAGAATGATCTCCTAAGGGCTCCCTTAGCCAAATTCCATGCGGACCAAGCCATTCCGGATCAAATTTTGACGATCCGAACCGCTCAATGTTTTTAAAATGCATTTTTAAGGGTCCACGCGGAAAATCTTCAAAAAAAAATACCCGGAAGGGCTTGATCCACACAGTTTTCGGTAAAACTGTACATATTAAAAATGCATTTTAAAAACATTGAGCGGTTCGGATCGTCAAAATTTGATCCGGAAAGTTGAAAAAGGGCTTGGTCCGCACGGAATTTTGGCTAAGGGAGCCCTTAGGAGATCGGCTTCCTATATATATACACCAAGGATCCGGTCAGGACACCCTGACCGGTCTTAGGTCCGGAATTTTGAGTTCCCGGTCATTTGGCCGGGATCCGAACCGTTGGATGTTTTTAAAACATGTTTTTAAGGTTCCACGCGGGAAATGGGCAAAAAAAAATACCGGTATTTTTTTTTGCCCATTTCCCGCGTGGAACCTTAAAAACATGTTTTAAAAACATCCAACGGTTCGGATCCCGGCCAAATGACCGGGAACTCAAAATTCCGGACCTAAGCTATGTAAGGGTGTCCTGACCGGAACCGACATATATATATATATATATATATATATATTTTTAAGATTTTCCGCATGGGCCTTGGAAAATGCATTTTAAAAACATTGAGCGGTTCGGATCGTCAAAATTTGGCTCGGAAAGGTGAGGTCCGCACGGAATCCCATTTAAGGGATCCCTTATTAGATCATTGCTGTATATATATATATATATAATTTTAACATTTTTTATTTTCTCTCCCCTTTTGTTTTAGGAAAATGCTAATCATAGCCCATTGAGCAGTGATTAATGAACAAAAAAAATGTTGAATTATATGAAAAATGTATGAACAAAAAAATGTTCAATTATATGAAAAGTGTGAAAATTTCTAAAAGTTTATTTTAAAAAGTGTTCATAACAAATGCATAGAACTTTTCCAATGGCATGAAACTTAAATTTTTAGCTCCCTCCAATTGCAATTGCTATATTAACATGAAGTTTCAAAATTTAATGCTCCAACTGGATCAGATATGTGTTACTTGGGTTGCTCGTTCTCCAATTGTTTCTCCGTCGTGCAATGGATCTATTTAATCTTGGTAATTTGTTTTTAAAGATTAATAAATTCTCATTTGCTGATTAAAAAAAAAAAAGAACATATTTGGTCTGCTCTATGTAGTACTTTACCAATTACCATGGCACAAAATTAAGCTACAAGTAAATCTCAATTAGATCCTTTATCTCTATCTCTTCCTTGAACAGTACAAATTGAGCTACAAATAAATTTCAATTACTCCGATCATTTCTCACTATCTCTTCTTTAATAGGCCCCTAAACATTATACGATTAGCCTCTTTTACCATTTCAAAAAAAAAAAAAAAAGGAAAAGAAAAGGCATCACACCATTGGAACAACATTGCGAATATTGAGGCCGTGCAATTAGTTGTATAGCTCCAAGACTTTCTTGCGTGCAGTCAATTGTTCATTTGAGTGACTTAAGTATTGTGTTTTGGTAATAAGTCATTTTGACTTATTTTTTTGTCTTTATTTTATTTTTTTTTCAAATTTGTTAGTTTTGGATCAAATTAAATTTCTGTGTAATATTAGTTCGTCTCAACGAGAAAAATAAAAAAACGTAAAAATTATAATTAGAACTCTCAATCTTTTGAATAAAATCGAATAAGTGTAAATTTTTTGTCTTTTTAACTTATTTTTTTGTCTTTCTTCAGGAAAAATTAAGCTTGGATCATAATCTTTTGCTTTTTTGATTTCTCTTTTCTTACCAAATCAATAATACACAAAAAGTTAATAAAAAAACTAACAATAATTAAATGGGACAAGAAAAAAACATCAAAATGAGAAAAGGCATCCCACCGAGGATGGCCCACTCGACGACCATCATATACCTCTTGGCTCTCAACATCCAAAGGATTGAAAGGACCTCATCAGAAGAAGCAAGTGGGTGAGCTATGGGTCAGTGGGAGAGTGAGTGAGGAGGGTGGAGGTCCTGGTGGAGGAGAGAGTTTTTTTTAGCTAGGTTCATGGAGGGATTGATGGACATCTTAATTTTGGTCTCTTAAGTCTAAAGCAGTTCAAAAAAAGTCTAAAGCTTTCGCTGTTAAAAAAAACTGCAAATTTGCTTCATTTGGTGGTGGTCAGGGCAGAACCAGTAATACCAAAAAACTGCAAATTTGCAGCAATTTTGCATGGATTAAGCCCAAGACCAAAAAAAGCGTTCGTAGTGGAGTACTATGTATACAGACAATTTCTGCTTTCCAATTAATGAGTACTCCTTTTTCCTTCTGATCCCTAGCTATCTCTCCTGTCTCCTCCCCTTTTTGAAAGCCCTAGCTCGCTAGCAAAGATAAAATTATAAATACAACTGTTGCATCAAAATGCACATAAACTAACTTCTTTTTTATTTTTTGAACGGAAAATGCCCCATTTAATCTTGTATCTTCAATCTGCCCGTAGTTGCAGTTGGTAGTGTTGGGAGTTTTATGGTGGTCAAGTACCGATGGGTGGCGGTGTGTTGTGGTGCATTAGACTTTGGTGCCAGTGGGTCTCATGGTGAGGAGGTGGGTGAGCTTTTTTTTTTTTTTTTTTTGAATGGCGAAAAAATTTTACTTAATCAAAGATACAATAATTAAACAGGACAAAAGAAAATCATCAAAATAAGAAGAGGCGTCCTACCAAGGATGACACCCACTCAATGACAATCATATGCCTTTTGAGACCCAAAGGAATGAAAGGCTGATCCACCTCACCAAAACGAGCAAGTAGGTGAGCTATGGGTTAGCGGGGGAGTGAGTGAGAAGGGTGGACTGTGGAGGCCTGGTTGAGGGTGCCTGAGAGAGAGTTGTTTTAGGTTCATGGATGGATTGATGGACATCATGACGTAAACGATAATTTTGGTCGCTTAAGTCAAAAGCTTTCACTGTTAGTAAAAAAAATTGTAAATTTGCTTCATTTGGTGGTGGTCAGGGCAGCACCAATACTACCCAACGTTTACATCAATTTTGCATGGATTAAGACACAAAAATGGCGTAGTGGAGTACTATATATACAGACAATCACTACTACAAAAACAGATAAAGGTCTCGGTTATTTGGTGTGGTCTTTTGCTTTTAGTCTCACATCCAAAACCGTGGTCTATCAAGGTGTAACCAAAAGTCTTGTTTTTTCGATCACAGTTTTTAACCGTGATAAAAGGCCCACAAAAACTGAGATTAATTCTATAAAAGCGTGAGCAATAAGGTATTTAAGATCTCGGTTCTTAAAAAACTGTGATCTTTTGTGTAGGATACAATCTCAGTTTTTAGTAAAATCGTGACCTCTTAAAAAACTGTGATCTTTTTGTGTAGGATACAATCTCAGTTTTTAGTAAAACTGTGACCTTTTAAGATTATAACATCTCAGTTTTTAGCAAAACCGTGACTTTTAATGGTATTTTAGGTCTCGGTTTATTGGGGAAAAAAAACTGTGGTCTTTAATTCCTTGAAAGACCACGTTTTTATAGAAAACGTGACTATTTCTTTATTTCTTTTTTTTTTTTCAGAATTCATTATAGCTTTTTTTCTCTTCAGAATTCATTGTATTAACAGATCACTAATTAACTAATAAAACGGCTGATCATAAGGCTAATGAAAACATTAATTATATTAATTAAGAAGCCAAACATTGTATGTGTTCAACATTGAAAGTTATTGAAAGAAGTCAATATTCTAAGTAGAAGCAAATCAAATTACAAAGGAGACTGTAGCAAATTAAATTAGACAAAGAAAATAGTAATAATGATATGAATCTCTCCATCGAACCCTCCTTGTCCAACTGCAATAGCAACAGGTAGCAACCTGCAAACACAAAAAGCCCATGTGCAACAAAATAAATTAATATAGGATTGAGTCGAATATTGACAGAGCAAGTACCAAAACTGCGCAAAACAGGTGGACAAGAATTAGCTAGTTCATCCAGAGTCATGTTAACAATAAAAGAACAGTATGCCCTATGATCTATAACTAAAATACCTGAACTATAACTACTTGCACCCAAGAACCACTATAGAACCTATTACATCAGTTTCTTGCCAACACTTAATACTAATGTTAGATTAAACATAGAACCAAAGTATGTGACAAGCATTCTAACTCCATATGTATCTATGCACACATATTTGTATATTAGATCTCTATTAACATAGGAAAGGTAAAGGGCCGGCTGGATGGCAGTAATTAGGCTGCAGAGTAATAGAAAGTCTCTTAGTTTCTAGCGTATGTGAGGAAGAAATCCAGTGCATATGGCCAATTAAAAACCTATGCAAAGCATAATTTGGTATTGGATGCAACCGATTTGTCGGAGAACCGATCTCACAGTCTACTCGTGGGGGTTCAATTAAACTCGGGACAAAGGCGTATAATTAAACTAACTCAACATAGGAATTATATTCCAAACCATATCTTCTTGAAGTTCTTCATTGCTAGGTGACTACCATTGCTCAACCCCTACATGCCCCAATTATACGAATCTTAATAATCAGAACAAATAAATAAAAATACGAAATATAAAACTTTAATTTATAGAACAACAAAAATCAAGAAGTAGAGGCAAAAAGCACTACAGTTACAAGTCTAAGTATTAATAACCAGAAATTTTTCCCAGAAAATTACCCAGAAATTTTTCCCAGAAAACCCAGAAAATGCTAAGTACCATCATGCGATTCTATTCATCAATTTTGGGGTCTTTGGCAGGAGGGCATATGGGCTCAGCAACTCATACAGTCAAGGGGACGGGACAAACACTACAACAAGCAGCAAGCATCAAAGCATCAAACACAGCAGCACATACACATGGTTTGGTTGGCCAATAGACAGCAGCAGAAAGCATCACTAATTACTATGTATTTCAGAATTTTTTTTTAGTTTGATACCCAGTCAATGCATCTAACCAAACTGTTTCTGATTTCTTTCTCATTTCATGCTATCTTGCATTTTATGATCATCTAACAGATAAATCAAACATAAATAGTCTATCAATTCCCTATTCAAACACACACATACCTCATATATCAAGTTCCAGAATGAAATTCATCCACTCAACTCGTACTTCATCAATCTCAGCTTGGGTGTAAGTCTCTTTCCCATTGAACTGTATGCAAGATAATGAATTATAAAACAAAAGTACAGAACCAACAAGCACATGGTTTGTGATTTCCTAGGAGCAGAAGATGCATACGACATGCCAGGAAATCCATATGTAAATGATAGAGGAGAGGAATGCAGAACACTACAACAGGTAACAAGCCAATGTATAGGAAAGCAAATTTTCATATGAATCGATAAAGCAAATTTTCATGTGAATCGATCTTCTCTCTAACGATTAAAAACCTAAAGATGGGCAACTACTAAACAAAATTCTCCCAACTGAAAAAAGAAAACGAAGTCCTAGTTCTGTATTTGTAGAACGATGACTGCAATTTATTGAAATTCTTCCCAAAACAAGAAAGAGGGGAAATAGACTCACCGAGTAGCACTGAAGCCGCTGTAGCAAAAGCCGCCGCACACTCTCCTTCAACGCATGCAGAAAATTTTGTGAGTAGAATGGGGCTGCACGATTCTAGCTAGGGTTGCAGAATGGTAGAGAGCTAACGCGAAGGAGGGAAATCGATTAGAGAGTACAGTTTTGGGGGGAAATCGAATTTGGGCGAAATCGAATTTGCGGGAAAAAGGATCTCTCTCTCTGTGGTTTTGGGGGAGATTCCATCTCGGTTTTGTGAGAAGCAATGGTCTCAGTTTAGAAATGAGACCTTTTATTTATTTATTTTTTCTTATTACTGATCTTATAAGTTATCATCACGGTTTTACCAAACGAGACCTAAAATTTTTAAATAATCACGGTTTTTTTTTAAACGAGATATATTTTTTATATGCAATCTCAGTTTTAAAAAAATGAGACCTATTCTCTTCATTAAGATCTCAGTTTTTAGATTATTGAGAGTAAAAAAAAATTTCGCCTCAGTTTTTCAATACAACCGAGATTAAAACTACAACCCACATATATTATCACGTTTTTTTATAAAATTGAGACTTTTAGAGCGTGACCTTTATCTGTTTTTGTAGTAAATTTCTGTTTTCCAATTAACGAGTACTTCTTTTTCCTTTTGATCCCTAGCTATCTT